>JACEGR010002558.1:0-125630 GCA_014170235.1 Listronotus bonariensis | reverse complement strand
ATGTTAAGGGGGTGTAAATTTATAATAACATATAATAGTTTGAAAATGTAGCAAAGCTTCGAAACTGCAGTCACAATGTTGATAAATATAGTGATAGAAAACAAAGTAATTTGTCTCATTTTAATTTAACATATAATAAGTTTTTGGGTTTCTAAAAGCATTTGTAATAATTTATAATATTTTTCCAGTAAAAAGCACCCCATTTTAAGTTAGATTGGTAAGTTTAAGAATTTTGACCAAAAAATTAATTTCTATCCCATAGTGCGATGACCAGCTGCATTAACCGGCATATCATAAAAGAAATAAAGCAAAGGCGGCCGCGAAGTCAAGCATTTTTTTTTTTTTTTTTTATCTTTGGACAAACCACGAAGGCTAAAAGCCTAAATACTAACGTACCGTGGGTGTCTTAAGCGAGGTAAGAGGGAGTTTGTTGACACGGGACTTAAATACTTGAAGATTTGGGGGAAGGAAAGACCTCCGCGGGCAGCAGGTTCCACAACCTAGAAACTCTAGGGATAAAAGAACGAACAAAGTGGGAAGTTCGGGGCCTGTCCAGTTGGACCGTATAGGGATGCATACGCGCGGAACCACGAGTTTCTCTGTTGGGAACCGTAAGTGGAGGAACTATACTGGACAATTCTTCAGAGCAGAAGCCATGGAAGTACCTATAAAAAAGCGATAAATCCCCCACAGCCCGACGATGTGCAAGAGAGGGAAGCCTTTCCGTAAGTGAAGGATCATTAATGAGACGAATAGCTCTTCTTTGAATAGAATCAAGAATGCTAAGGGTTGTGGGGGACGCCATGCCCCAGATATGAGAACAATATTCCAAGGAGGTCGGATTTGGGACACATATAAAGTGTATAAATTAGAAGGGGAAAAATACTTTTTGGCTCGAAAGAGAAATCCAAGCTTTTTTGAAGCTGCCGTGGCTATAGATACAATGTGTTTATGCCAGTTAAGGTTACTTTCAAATGTGACGCCCACAAGATTAAAGGTGTCTTTGCTCTGTAAAACTTGGCCGCTCATAAGTAGAGGATGAGTATTTGATGACTCTTTTCGCGACAAGGAACATGATTGTGTTTTGGATGCATTAAAATGGACGAGATTTTTAGCGCCCCAATCCAATATTAAATTAAGATCCTGCGAAAGAGATATCTGCATCGCTCTGCGTTTGTTTTCCAAGTCAGGTTTAGTAATGGGTTTAGGAACCTGAAAACTGGAGTGAAGGGTACTATCGTCGGCGAAACTATGAATGAAATTAGTTGTGGACGAGAGAAGGTCGTTGATGTGAAGAAGAAACAATGTTGGTGCCAGAACTGAGCCCTGAGGGACTCCAGCATTTACATGATGAAAGCATGAAGAATGGCCGTCCACAATAACTGATATACGACGATCAGATAGATAACTAGAGAGCCAAGTACAGAGTTTAGTTAAAAGACCATAGGAGGGAAGTTTATTAAGAAGTGCGGCATGCCGATTTATTTGCTTTAAACTTTTTGTGATTTTTTTCTTATCAAAGAGCACCGAATTTACATTTTTAAACTGTTCCTTCTATAATTGCAGAATTACCAAATTTTCGGTTCAGGTAAAAACCAAACAGACAGCATCCACCAGCAAACAATTTGTTATAAGGCAAATACCGACTGTCACTGATTTATTGCCACCTTTCTTTATGTCACTGACAACATTCATTTTACAGGTGCCTGGTTGGTTTTACGTTAACCGAAAATTTGATAATATATCAATTACATTTAATTGAATAATTCAAGATTCGCATATTGAATTTTTTTAAACTTGGCATGATCGTTTGTCAGATTGGCCTTTTCAAAAGTTCCCTTACATTTTTTATAAAATGTATAGAGGAGCCAATAATTAACCCTCTTAAAATTAACATGGAATTTCCTATGTTCCGCTCGACGATGCACCACTTGGTATAACTGTATGATTTACAAAAAAATATATATTTTTTGCTTTTCGATACACTAATTTTCTCGACAGTTTTGTTAAACAAACAAGGTGCCTTAAAATTTTCGTTGTGGACGTTTAGGTCTACCATTAAAATAATTTTTAAAATTATTTTTGTTTTGTTTCAGGATGTTCTCCACACCATTTGCCAGTCAAGTGGACAAGTCCTTAGAATAGTGATTTTCAAGAAAAACGGAGTCCAAGCCATGGTGGAATATCCTTTTTAATACTAAAACTATACTAAGCCTTTTTCACCAAAGCAAAGTTTTATTAAACTTAATTAATTAAATCTAATCAAGACAATCCATAACAAATTCGATTTTCTGGTAATTATTACCATACGTCTCTGGGTGTGATTCCTGACATCTGCTGCAAAATTTTTTGATTAAATAAAATCTTCCGACAAAGATAATGAAAGTCAGTGTCACAGGCACTGAAATTTAATTTTAAAATACGTTATTGCAACTTAATAGTTCTCAGTTCGCTAATTAAGTTTTAAATGAAATCAGTCACAATACCCGCACGAGTCGCTCACTTAAGTGTATAATTTAATTCTCCTCAGTCGGAGTTGTTAATTCCTTCATTAGAAACTTGACATTTATATTTTGTGCTGTTTTATGTGTTTTAGAAAGATGTTCTTTTTGCTAGCTCTTAAACAATCTGTTAAAATTAACCTTTAGGGTGAATTAAGGTGGTATTCTGGTGTAGATTTTTTTTAACCATTTAGAAATATGCCTACAAATGGATTTTTTAAAATTCAAATTATTTTCGGAGTTGTATTTTGCTGACGCGACATCCAAACTGGCTCGGTCAGAAATATTTGAACAACCCCGGATTGACCGCTCTAGATACAAGCATCCAGCCCTTCAAAGCTGTTTGATTGAAAGGGTAGAACGCGGACAACAGTTTTTCGAAATCGAGGAAGGTCCAATGTTAGCAGGAATGGCAAATTAAATAAATATAAGTGTAAAATATCATGACTTAGGCTGCAAAAAACTTGACGCCACACTGCCCATGGTTTCTCCAGTGCTACTTGACCGATATACTTGAAATTATTTGAGAGTCTTCTTTATAGCCATTTTGGGAAAAAGGTTTTGTCAAATTTTTTAGGTTCCGGACATTACTCTAAATTAATAACCTTTTTTTGTTAATTTTTTTGTCAGATTGCTAGGAGGGTTGGAATCGTGGGCATGGTCACGGGCCGATTTTTGAGACCTTCCACCTTTTTTTTTTTCACCCTTTCGGGGTCATCCCACCCAGGTCCGACGACCGCCCCCTAGGTGGTGCACTGCAGCCTAAAGGCTTATTGTACCTTGACCCCTACTCCTTCTCAATCACACACCATTCATTCCATAACTTGGATGGTTGTTGCTCGGTCCGCTTCCCCGAGCAGAAACACCGTGTGCCGCTGCCCAAAACACCGCTGTCGCCGGACACCCATCCAAATTATGGGCGCGCATTCCACTGCTTAACTCCGGAGATCGACGCTCGCCGATACAACCGAAGCCGCCACAAGCGCGCCACCTTCCACCTTGGTAGCTGTTTTTTTATTTTTGACTTTTTATTTTTTTCTGTATTTTTGTAATATAAATAAATGATTTTTTTTATGGCACTTTAAAAATCACCTAAAATTTATGCCTCCACACCAGAATACCCCCTTAAAGCGCTGAGTCGTTGGGCGCACAACCGACGTGGGTGGGTTCGAATCCTACTCGGGCCAAAATACTTATTTGTAGGTTTGGTCAGAAAGTCAGAATTTAAGTGGTTAGCCTAACAACAGACGGGCAAAGTGTAAAAATGTATCGACGCTAATAGCCAGCAAGGACTAAGGCGCCAGAACACACTTTGCCGTGATCTGCGCAACCGTAGACATGCGTCCCCTACCCAGTTGGAAGGATCGGATATTACCCTGGGTGGGGACATGGTCTTAAATTGTCGAGCATAGAACCGTGGTTCGAAACCCACGTTAGGCTGTAGGTCCCGTGTGGCTGACATCACCCAGACGTAAAAAGACAGGGCACACAATAAGCCGAGCGGCTTCTGTCCATGGGTGGGTTATTCCGACCTTATTTTAAGGTCTAAGGTTTACACTGAACAGGTTAATTTTTTTAAAAATTTTTAAAAATATAAATAGAACTCGGAACACTGGTTTCCCTTTTTCTCCTTTTACTATAATATCTTAATTTCTCCCACCTAGATTTGTTTTACCCCAGTGCCTTCTTCAGCAGTGGCGTTGCGTGACCAAAATTAGGCGTAGGCGAAATCGTATCCGCGAGGCCCCCTTGTCGACAATTATCGTAGAAAAAAAAGGTAAGGACCTTACTCCTTTTACCAAAATTCTACCTACCTACCTACTATTTTAAATAAAATACCCCCTTTTATTTCTATGTTATTTCCTTATCTCTTATTTCATACCTTCACCCTGCCGCGAGGCCCCTTAAGTGCGAGACCGTAGGCGACTGCCTACACCGCCTACGCCTACCTACGCTACTGTTGCTCAGTAAACTCACATTCAGATAATATTATTTTAATATTATCCTTCCATAAAATCACAAACGAAGCTGTCACCTGTTGTGATTTGCCTTAAAGATTTAAAATATTTACTCGGTCTATAGATTTATCATTCTATTTCGACAAATAAATGTGTGCTCCTGCCGTTTACATCTGTGCCGTAAAATTACCAAAGCAAACAAGAAGCGGCGCTCGGATCATGTGTCATAAAAACATGATAATTATTCGGTAACTTTTAACGCCGCATAATCGTTTCGTTGTCGCATATGTAATAGGTTTAGGCAGCGATCGCCATTTTTCCACCGTTAACGCTATTTCTGGAGTTTACGTTTTTTTCGGATGTTCCGTTTTAATTATGCGGTAATCTTAACTTCCCGGCTACTATGCAACTTTCGTGTTTGTAAGGGGCGTCCATAAATTACGTGAGGCGTTTTTGTTTCATTTTTTTTACCTCTCCCCTCCCCCTCTGGTGAGGCACAGACCCCGCCTCTCGCCGAGATTAAGTGAGAATAAAACTCGATCCCCAACATTTTAAAAAATTTTAGGTCTACTTAATTTTTTAAAGCCATTTTTATTGCATCTAGGCGGCCATGATTGGACGTAATTTAATCTAAGGACCTCAGGTGAAATACAATCGCAAAGTTTTGGAGACTAATATAAAGATAGGAATAAAACAAGTTGGCTAATTGGCATTTTTGCGCCTAACTAGATATTATTTTTCAAATAGTAACCCTTTTTAGACACTTTTCGAAAAAAGAATTTAACCAAACCACTTTATTTGCGATCGGACTAAAAATTAGGACATAAAATAAAGGATTATGGCATCCCAGATGCAATAATACAAATGGTTCTTAAAGAATCAAGTAGGAGAAATTTTTTTGAAAATATCAAATGCCCATTTAGAATGGGGGGCGGGAAACCAAAAATGGTTAAATATACTGGATTTTCCATGTATAATTCTAAAATTGAAGCCTTTTCCGGCTAAACCGGAAGTAACCGAAAAGTAAGAAATATGCGAAAATGCTCCTATTCCCATACCATTTACTTATACCAAGTCTCATTTTGATATGTCTACTACTTTAGGAGTTATGGCTTGTCTAATAGATTCGTTAATACTCGGTATTAAATTACAAGACTTATAAATTTAATTGATTTAACTATCCAACATCTTTGAGCATGATTTCACTTAGAAATAGTTAAATGTACAATAATTTAATAAAACCACGAGACCGCAAAGGGGTCGAAGGTTCTTATTTTAAAACTAAAAAACGAGATTCGGAAGCGGTAGTTGTTTAAAATTATTTTCCATGGAAGTATTTGCCAAGCACAATCGTGCAAAAATGTTTGGATAGTTTAATCGATTTGAATTTGTAGGTTT
This sequence comes from Listronotus bonariensis, assembly GCA_014170235.1. Classification (NCBI taxonomy): domain Eukaryota; kingdom Metazoa; phylum Arthropoda; class Insecta; order Coleoptera; family Curculionidae; genus Listronotus; species Listronotus bonariensis. The sequence goes on along the minus strand of JACEGR010002558.1, from coordinate 119,773 downwards.
TGTGGTATACTGGATTATTACGTAAGAACTTACATATAAGCCAACAACAAAGAATTTTACTGATAATAAAATTTGCCATTTTCTAACAATTTTGACAATCAGTATTGATGGCAGAAATGTATTTATGGATAAACAGTACTAGTGCCTTAATCACTTATCTTAACAAAATATATTTAAAAAGAGTGGTTGCCTAATTTGTCTATTTCATATTAAGGCAAATAATCTTCGTAAAAGTTAGTGCATAGTTCCAGAATAAACGTGGTATATTACGAAAATTTAACACTGCATAAATTACTCTTTTTTTCTTTAAAAATATAATTAAATGTTAACAACATAAGATAAAAGAAAGTAATAGATTGGAATAATTAAAATATGTATCATACAGGGATAATTTAAAATTAAAAACGCCATGACTGTGTATTTAAAAAATCTGATTTTAAATAAACTTTGTATTTAATATCTTTAATGACTTAAACATGATGTTTTTTTATTTTTTTAATAGTTATCTATTAAATCTAAAAACTAAAAATTTTAAAAGCAGGAAACTCATTTATTAAGCTTTACGTTATAGTTACGGTATATTTTTCCAGCGATAATTACCAAATTTGACACGTGATAATGTAAACAGTAAGTAGCATTGTTTATTGAAACATAATTTTTATCTTGTGTTATTGTATTTAAATTATTTCGGCTGTTAGGTGTTAACGTAACATTATGCCACTTTGTTTTAATTTATGATGTTTTCTTTTTAATTTTTGATAATAAAAAAGATTGTAGCTGTTTAAGAATTTATATGCAATAGCATCTCTTTTATGTTTTCTTAATAAATTTTAAATGCTATTTGTTAAACCTTGAAAATTTTTTATTGAAAATACTAAAGTTTGTGGAAATCTAAATTTTGTTTACTTGTTTTAGTTTTTTCCTATAATTACTTAACATATGTAGTCCTTTTATACCTGGGAATGTAGAATTAGCAAAAAAGGTTTATACAAAAATGTTGTGGTTTATAATAAAGATTTAGAGTATCTATAATTAAAATTAATTAAACGTCAAGTAATTAAGATCAATCAATAACCATTTTTAACACGCTTTTATTAACTTGGGTTGTAACTATCTATCTGGCTGCCTATGTAACGGAATCTTTGAGCCTAATTTTAACCAACTTCCAGCTATTCGATTTCTTTGAAACTTTGCACACGTATTAAGGACCCATGACAATGCAATAATCTGCAAACAGTATCCCTTTATCTTTTTTTTAATCGCCAGGAAAAAAATCTATTATATTATAAAAACAACACCTAGGATGCTATCTGTTGGAAAAATTTCAAACTTTGCTAATAAATGAAGAAGAAATTTTTTAGTGGATTGCAAAATGTTGGCAACGGTCCAAACATTGCCTGGATTGCCATCTGTTGGCAAAATTTGAAACTTTGCTACTTAATGAAGAAGAAATTTTTTAGTGAGTTGCAATCTTTTGCAACTTTTAAAATTTGCTACCATTGTCATTTCATAAGGGGCTGGTTATTTTCTTTTGCTGCTTAATTAAATAGTATGTTCTAATTTACTGTTATATTAAGAATTTTGTGCAATATAACGAACTAAAAAATGAAAAATAATTAATAGTTTAAAAAACTAAAAAACACGCTTTTATATGCAACCGAACTAAAAATTAAAAAATAATTTTTCATTAAAAAAATATTTTCACTTCATAGTAAAAAGCGTGGGGTGCATTTTACTATTTTTTCATAACTTTTCCATCATAGATATTGGCAAATATAATAATTATAACATTTAATATATTAAGCACCCCACGCTTTTTACTATGAAGTGAAAATATTTTTTTTAATGAAAAATTATTTTTAATTTTTAGTTCGGTTGCATATAAAAGCGTGTTTTTTTAGTTTTTTTAAACTATTAATTATTGTACCTATTTTAAAAATAAAAACATATTTTTAGACTTCAAAGAAAATTCTAAACCGACTTTGTGTATAACATCATAAAGCTGTCTAATACTTTTTAAAGAAGGTAGGTAAAGATTAGTTATTTTGCCCGATCATAGTCAGGAAAATAAAAAGTTCTTATTAAAGTAATTATTATATCCTAACATTTTTCAGAGTAGTTTAAAAAATAAACAGCAAGTCACCTAAAACGGCCTCTAATCTTGGTATATTTGTTAAAATTTTGTAATTTTGAGTGATTTTTATGATTTTCCACAAAAAAATCTGTCAAGCACTTGACACACCAAGATTTTCTTATGTATTTTGAACACTACAGTGAATATGCTTCCAAGCAGCATTTATTTGTTTTGGCGCGTCGAGTGCCTGACATATTTTTTAGTAGAAAATTATAAAAGTCACTCAGAATAACAAAATTTCAATTAATATACTAAGTTTGATGGCTGTTTTATGTGACTTGCTATTTATTTTTATACTACTTCTGAAAAAATGTAAGGACCAATACCTAAGCTTCCTATAGATATAATAAATTAATTTTGATACGAACTTTTAATTTTCGTGACTATGAAGGGCGAAAAATGGCTCTGCTCTCGTTTAATTTTTAAATATATTTTTAAATAAATTATATTAAAAAGGTATTCATATCCAGTATACAATACAGTGCAGTAACATGCCCAAATATCAAGTAAAGGGCTGTTCTTCTTTTAACCTACCGAAAAAGTTGGCAACAGCGAAGTTAATATATTTTTGTAAGATTCCCAGGTCCCAAAATATATACTCGACCAAAAACTTTACCAATCCGTCACAAATGTTTTAATATTATTAAAACTGACAAAAAATTTGAATCGTTATTTTATGATTGGTTATATCTTTCGGAGTTAAAAAATAGTCTTAGAATGTATGTCATCATACAATTTTTTCGTAACATTAGGCAATATGCCTAACTAAAAGTGGCGGAGACAAGTGTGATTTTTAACACGCTTTTATTAACTTGGGTTGTAACTATCTATCTGGCTGCCTATGTAACGGAATCTTTGAGCCTAATTTTAACCAACTTCCAGCTATTCGATTTCTTTGAAACTTTGCACACGTATTAAGGACCCATGACAATGCAATAATCTGCAAACAGTATCCCTTTATCTTTTTTTTAATCGCCAGGAAAAAAAATTCCATTATATTATAAAAACAACACCTAGGATGCCATCTGTTGGAAAAATTTCAAACTTTGCTATTAAATGAAGAAGAAATTTTTTAGTGGATTGCTAAAATGTTGGCAACGGTCCAAACATTGCCTGGATTGCCATCTGTTGGCAAAATTTGAAACTTTGCTACTTAATGAAGAAGAAATTTTTTAGTGAGTTGCAATCTTTTGCAAATTTTAAAATTTGCTACCATTGTCATTTCATAGGGGGCTGGTTATTTTCTTTTGCTGCTTAATTAAATAGTATGTTCTAATTTACTGTTATATTAAGAATTTTGTGCAATATAACGAACTAAAAATGAAAAATAATTAATAGTTTAAAAAAACTAAAAAAACACGCTTTTATATGCAACCGAACTAAAAATTAAAAAATAATTTTTCATTAAAAAAATATTTTCACTTCATAGTAAAAAGCGTGGGGTGCATTTTACTATTTTTTCATAACTTTTCCATCATAGATATTGGCAAATATAATAATTATAACATTTAACATATTAAGCACCCCACGCTTTTTACTATGAAGTGAAAATATTTTTTTAATGAAAAATTATTTTTTAATTTTTAGTTCGGTTGCATATAAAAGCGTGTTTTTTAGTTTTTTTAAACTATTAATTATTATAAAATATCATTTCTGTCGCTCTGATTCACAACTATTAAAATATAATTTTAATATTTTTTGAAACGATGTACAGCCGTTATGTCTTTAGTACACAGCATATTGAAATATAAATAAGAAGTAATATTAGTAATTCTCAAGTAATTCTCTTCATCATTTTTCATTCTTAACTGATGGAAACAAGGAGACATGTTTATGTAGGTTAAAAAGAAGAACAGCCCGGTAACGTTTCTTTTGATGGCATTTAGTTTATTTTCTTGTCGTAATGTTGTAATAACATTTTTTTTTTAATTTAAATTTTTATTTTAACATATTTCCTTAATTCCGAATATACATTTGACAGTGTTGAATCTGCAGTACGTGCCAAGGAATCTCTAAGTGGTGCAGATATTTATTCCGGTTGCTGTACATTGAAAATTGACTTCGCAAAGGTAAGTTTTTATATTTATATAGTTGTGTTTGTTAAAATGCCTTCCATTATGTTTTAGCCAAAATATTCTACAATTTTTGCGCTTAAAAATATTATAAAACATTTTATCGTGTCAGTGGCGTAGCTAGGTCAGCAGGGGCCCTGGTGCCCCTGGTGCAAAAACTTAAATAGGGCCCTAATCGGCAGGATGACATTCAGGAGAGTGCAAAAATTGCAAATGTCGAGGAGCAAAAAGAGTTTCCCATCTAATAAAAACAACTTATATTAAAAATTTTCATATACTGACCACCCCAAGATATATTGAGAATTTTCACCTGCATTCATACATTTTCTTTTTACTACTCCAAGGGGCCCCCTGAGCTAGGGGTCCCCGGGGTACTGCCTCGTCTAGCTACGCCACTTTATCATGTAAATCTGCGTGTACTTTTTTTAGAATTACACCGATTTTTTCACTGTGCTCCTTTTTTCTAATCGTAATAAAAATATAAGATATAAAAGTTTGAGCTTCACGAAAATGAATGGAAAACACGTAAATGTAATAAAGTAAGGGTTATTTTACCATAAATTTCTGATTACTTGAATAAACGAACCTGTGTTGACACCATTTTTATCACTAGCTAAAAAATTATGATGGAATAATAAAAATTTTATAGAATCAAATCACGATATATTATTTTCTTTTTTACTTCTGTGTGAAATGAATTTCCAATTTCTCTAGTAGAATGCTGAGAAAATTATGTTATTTTATAGTCTGCCTTTGTATTTTTAGTTTTTTTTGAGAGTCTTATGTTGTCTGAAATAACATATTCCTAAAAATATTTTAAGATGCTTTTATGAGATTGAAGAAATAAAAAAATTATATTTACTTTAATATTAATTTTTATTCAAGGCCAGTACCGGAGGTTTTTAACCCACACCAAATACATATTTGTTTTATATTTTTTCCAAGATGACACCCAGCAGCCATTTTAAAATTTTTATCTGTCAATTTTACTTTAGAAAATAATATTTACGCATCAGTTTGAATGTTTGATAAATTTGATTAAATATTCGAATAACATAAATATAAATAAAAATAAATGAACATGAATAATTTACTACGTTTATATCGAATAGTTGAAGCTAGCTAGCGATATAAACGATTCAAGCAGGCTTGATAACTGCCTAACTTCAGATGAATGCTTCCTCGTACGTCATCAGTGTCAATTTCATATATGATTTTGACATTTTTATATAAAATGTGAGTGGAAAAACAGGTCAAAAACCTTTAAAACACTCTCACACCAACAACAGCACACAAAACGGGACAAATTAAAAAGTGAGGTTTGTTTTTCATTTGAGGTCTACTTTGAAGTTGGATTCAAAACTGCCGCATGCGTACGACGATGGCCTCAAATGTGCTTGACCTCGATTTTTAATCGACTTAAGCCACCGAAATTAACACATAGACTTGGAAATCGCTTCAAAGCTGCTTTGTTTTCAAGCCAGCTTGAACTATTCGATATAAACGTAGTAATTGATTTCTTAAAAAGTAAAAAAGGAGAGGGACAATAAAGAAATGCACTTTTAATACCAGATGGTATTGGCACTTTGAAAAAGAAAATTTGCACTTTCCGATTTTTCCCTGCCTCACTTTTACTTAGATAAAAAAAAGCAAATTTTACGGCCTTGTTTTTATTGTTGTTTTTGTTTTCGCAAAATATGGTAAATAAGTGACGATATATTTATGTCTTCCGTTGGTCTACCAGATATTTTTTCAAATTATTCACCTAGGTAGACTGGTGCATTGCCTTTTTTGTGGTATTTTGTTTTTAACATAAAACCATAACAACTAGTCAATACCCGATTAGTCCCTGGACCAGTAATGAAATGGACTTTATAATAAAAACACTTTAAAAACCTCTTTAGGGGTTCCTTTTGACGAGTCTACCACGAATATTCATACCCCCATATATAAAAGCGGCGCTTTAAGCCAGCCTGTTAATGTCACACATTTCGGGTGTCGGACTGGGCAAACGCGTCACTTTTAGTCGGACAAGTTTACCACAATGTTTTGTCATGCAATTTTTAAACATTGTGCCAAAAAATGGTAAGGTTTACAGTCAAGAAACCTTTCTAGTCCGATCCGCGAAACATGTGGTTGAGCCTTATAGTTTTATGACTGTAACCCTTACCATTTTTTGGCACAATGTTTAAAAATCGCATATATAAAAAACATTGTTGTAAACTTGTCCGACAAAAAAGTAACGCGTTCGCCCAGTCCGACGCCCAAAACATTTGACATAGTAAGGCTTGGTTAAAGCGCCGCTTCCATATAAGGCGGTATAAATATTCGTGGTAGACTTGTCAAAAGAAACCCCTAAAGAGGTTTTAAAAGTGTTTTTATTATAAAGTCTAGTTTATTACTGGACAGGCACTGGATCTATTTAACCTTCTAGAAACTGCCCCAAAATAAACAAAAATGAGATAAGTTTTACTAAAATTATTGCATCTCCAAAACGGCTTTAAAAGAGGATTTAAAAACCACAATTAAATTTAACTTCAAAGTGATTTGAAAGTCGTTAAGCCCCTATCGAAACTGATGCAATAAATTTTCGGTAAGCTACGCGTCGGTTTTTTTCGTAAATAAACAGCTTTGTTTTGCGGATATTTCATTCACTATCGGACTAGAGGAATTTTTAGAAAATATATTAGAAAGCATCTGGTTTCTATTATATCTGACGGATGGTGTAAATCACTGACAAATTTTAATTGTTTTTGTTAATTTTTAAAGATTTACTTTTTCAAATAGTTTATACAGAGATTACCAAAAAAGCTAACAATAAAAAAACAGTAGGGTAGTTTTGCAAAATCTTTTTTACATTTTTGGTCAGTGCATTGGACATTACAATCTGCTGTTAGTAAATGCAGAAGTTTCTAATTCTTCATTATACAGGGTGGGCCATAACTGCATACGCAGTTTTAATATCCAATAAAACAAACATTACAAAACTTTTTTTTTATTGATATTATTTTTAACTACAAATAATGAAAATTTTTATGACCTTAAAATTATATTTTTTAAGTGACGTCACTCTTACGTTGCTGACGCTCTTAATCCGGAGTTGTATTTTTAAAAACTTGGCGACAAGTTGCTCGCGGAATGGCGTTTATTTCATCACAATCAGCACAATGTTTTGTTTTAACTGGTCCAACGTGGTTGGATTATTTTTATAGACCCTTGATTTTAGGTAACCCCACAAAAAATAATCATTTGGAGTAAGATCCAGGCTCCGATGGGGCCACTGAATATCACCCCTTCGTGAGATGAGTCTTCCATTAAACATTTCTTTTAACATATCTATGGATACTGTGGCAGTGTGGCAGGGTGGCTCCATCTTGTTTAAACCAGGTCGTAGCATTATGTCCTTTGAATTGTTAAAAATCTGGGACTAAGAATCCCTGTAACATCTTATAGTAGTTATCAGCTCTCACCGAAACGGTAACTCTTCTTTCATTTTCGAAAAAATATGGGCCAATAATTTCAACTGCTGATATTGCGTTGACGTTGCGTTGTTGGACGTTGATGTTTCTGTCGGGGATTGTCCACTGACCAAAATTGTCAATAAACGCCATTTGGCGAGCAATTTGACGCCAATTTTTTAAAAATATGCAACTCCGGACTAAGAATGTCAACGTGAGGGACGTCACTGGAAAAATATAATTTTTAGGTCATGGAAATTTTCATTATTCGTAGTTTAAAATAATTTTAATAAAATATGTATAGGTTTTGTAATGTTTGTTTTATTGAATATTGAAACAAAAAAGAAGCTCATTTTGGGCACTCTAGGTCATGCAAGAAAAAACGCTTGGACACGTCAGTTTCTGATTTTAAGAGGAAACATTGTTTTTACCACTTTCACCCCTGAGCTGCCACCTTCTAGCGGAGCTGAGGCTTATTCCCAAAATATTAAATAGGAAAAGGGGTCGAGTGATACCTCATTTTAAAGGTCTTTCGACCCTGGTTACAACTGCCAAGTTTGATCGTTGAATAATTGATAGTTAATATGACAGCTTGTCAAAATTTTGATTTTTATTTTTTTAATGTATAATATTCAATTACCTGTAAAAGAAAGCTACTTAAAACTAAAATGATATAATAAGGGTTAAACGATCTTCAAAATGAGATATTAATTAATATCTTTGGCGGGGGTCTGACTCACCCCTTAAATTTAAGGGTTAAGCACGTCTTCGCCAAGATTAATTGATATCTCATTTAAAGATCATTCAACCCATATCATATCCTCCTAGTTTAGTAGCTCTTACAGGTAATTTAATATTATATACAGGGTTATTTTAATGTTGATATTTTCCTTTTAATACTGTATAGAATGTAAGAATTTAGGAAATTTCTATCGAGTTACAGAATACGGGTACTGGTCAGTTAAATCTTTTTTTAATCGCTTTATTTAGGAAGTAAAAAAAAGATTTAACTGACCAGAACTAACTATGACTCCCCCAATGCTAAAGTTTTGCATGACCGTCTTGGGTGCTTAAAACCAAAATCAAATTACAGGTTCCTGTGCTTTCTACTGTAGTCTTAAGGGTTTTATGTGGTAAATGTAAATGCGCTGCATTTACCTTATGTGGCACGCTGCAAGTTGCGTGTTTAATGTATCATTTATAGACGACCGCTTGACGTAACAAAAATAATTTTATAGGTTATTAATACCACTGCCAAGGTTATTTGCCTCACCGGCTGACTGAATTATTTCATAATTTTGTTGTTGCGGTTTTTCTTTCTTCTAGTTATATATAACAAATAAAATCTATCTAATAAAATGGCAACAACATTAAGAAAATATGACAAACAAATGTCATAGTGCACTAAAAGAGTTTAAAAAGCATTTGCCATAGGCGATTAATTTAAAACACTAATAACTGTCTAAAACCCGTCTACTAGTTATAATAATTTTAAAAGAAATAATTTAACGTTAAGGTTTCTTTTACATAGTTCTGTTAATATTTATTCGGGTGCTTTTTTCCAAGCCATTAGCCCAGGAAAATTACGTGTTTTGTAAGCAGATGCCGAAATCCATAATTTATGCGATTAAAGCTTGCCTCTGGCGTTTTACTGCTTTTTATATCATAAAGATGTTTTTATTGGTATCGTAAATCTATCCTGACAAATTATGAATTAGGCCGACGATAGGTTTATTACAAAAATTGTCTCATTTGCGCCCTGGCGGTGATGAACCTGAAAAGGTTTAAAAAAACTGATTAAAATATCCTAACATTTGAATAATACTTATTAACAAAAATTAGCAGATTGTTTAATTGTTATTCTAAAATAAACACCCTAACAAAAAAAAAAGTATTGTATTTCCGAAGTTCTTATACGTGGTTTTCAATATATTTTTGCCTTTTAAAGACGAATCCGTATAGTGTAAATTTGGTCATTGGGACACATTTTGTGCCATTCCCAAAAAAATTTAAAAAAAATTGCCATTATGCCATATGCAGTAGAAATAAACAATACTGTGTGCTCAAGCAGCAAAAATTAAACGGAAACCATATACAGAGTGTCCGCTAATTAATGGTTAATGGTATACAAAAAAAAAACACATATTTCTTATGTCAAGATAGCAAAATTTAAACAAACATACCCATATCCAAAAGTTGATAATAAAAAAGATACAGGGTGTCGAAGTAAAAAAAAACTATTGTTTTTAATAAGTTCTTAAATATTTAAGTGAAACCCGGTATCCAGGGGTTTTTAAATTTCTCTGAAATGTCTCAAGTTTTTGTGCTACTCTGTATGTACCATCTAAGTTAATTTGTAAACTCCCCTCTGGTTTCTACACAAAAGGTTTACACTTGTAAGAATAGCTGCGAGCAACCGTTTTCAAGATATTTGCATATAAGTGGTTAAGTGCAACCAAAAGGTATACAGGCTGAGCTAAATAACATAACACATAGGCAATGTGAGAAAAAAGACAATCTAACCTAATCCCGGCATGTAAACATGCGTGACTAAAACTTCTTGCTCAAGCAGTTTATGGAAGAATACGTTAAATCATTTGTTTATCGTGGAGGCAGTTTTAGTTATGACTTACTAGCTGTTTTAAAAGGCATTTTTTGGTTGCACTAAACCACTTAAAATCAAATATCTTAAAAACGGTTGCTCAGAGCCATTCTTACAAGGTATACCTTTTTTGTGTGATAGCATCGAGGAGTTTACTGGTTTACTTAGTTGTGTTACATATAGTGTAACACAAAAAAGTTAGGACGTTTTAGAAAATTTAAATAGTGTAGTCAGCCCTCTCTGGTTTACACATAAAATTAATATGAGATCTGAATAGCTCATGTCAAAAAAACTCCCAGATACCAAGTTTTATTAAAATATTCAAAACGTATCAAAAATTATCGAAATAAATCAAAAATATTTTTATACTTTGACACCTTGTATCCTTACTATTATCAACTGTTTTATATAGGTACGTGTAATTAAATCTTAATATTTTGGCATAAGGAATCTATGGTTCTTCTGTGTACCAGTAATTAGCGAACACCCTGTATAAAATATTAATCACAGGCCTAATTGGTTGTTGTTCTGTAAAGTTAGGGAAAATTATTACCCAAGGGCTAAATTTATATCATGCATTCGAATTTTAGAAGCGAAAATACATGAAAAATCTTGTATAGGATTTCTAGGCCAAATACTTTTTTACAAAATAAAAGTGTTAAAGTGAATATACAATGAAAAATCAAAAAACTATCAAATTTCTCCTGAGAATTTATGTAGGTTGCACAAGGTAGATGCAACATGTTTTAATAAAATCCCTCGTTAAAAATTTGACTAATATTCTGCGAACTTCTGAAGTGTGAGCAAAGTCTTCTTAAGGATACTACAAAAAAAAACATTTAAAGTTTCAAGGACAATTTCGCCATTAGAAGGTTGTTAACTTTTTATTTTTATTCAAGCGCCAACACGCGCGACACATTTGTTATAAATGTAATTTCGTTACTTCTGATCTTAATAAATAAGTCGTAAAAAAATGTATAACATGTGAAAAACATAAATTATTTCGTTATAGAAAGGGTTCCCTATAATAGGCTACCTATTTTAATATTTGAATTATTATTTGTTTACTTTACCAAACAAACTATTTCGTATACTAAATTATAGCAAACTCTTTGGGATTTATGATAACTTATTAGTATTTGGCTTATTTATTTCAAACTTTTAAAACTCACGTCTTCTAAATGGCCTTCATCAGCTTTTTTGCACTTTTTAATATTAGATAAAAAGTGGTTCATTACACGGCGTAGCAAACCTTTGTTTATTCCTTCGAACTTCTTCACGAATTTTGACTTTGAGTTCCTCGATTGTACCTGGACGACTCGCAAACATTTTGGCTTTTAAATATCTCCACAGGAAAAAATCGGGTGCTGTTAATGAACTACTATCATAAATTCCAAAGAGTTAGCTGTTATTTAGTATTGTTCCGTACACGCATATTTTTTTTGTTTACTTAATATATATTTCTTTTTGTTCTAATTTTATTTTTATAATATAAGTATTAATTATAATTATTTTGTAAACAAAATCCGGCTCGAAGGACCATTAAATGTATGTAATTACCATTTTTTAATTGACTGGTTCAAAAATTTTTCGATTAAAGTGGACTGTATTTTTTTAAATAAATTTAATTATTAATTAACTAAATTAAGAGAAAAAAAACGACGATTAGTGGTCCAAGTCTTACCTTATTGGTCTGGATCCAGCTAATGATAACTTGAATGGCACGACGCGGTACCCGGGTACGATATAGCCTTAGGCGACACACTGGCCCTTTACAGCTTCGAAATCGTACTGATTTGTATTAGTGTTGGAACCTTTCAAATGATCTTCTGAATGATATTCGAACATCGAGATATTCGAAATGTTTCGAATATTTCTTCTGAATATTCGTATTTCCTCGTGAAATATTTCATGAGCGATCAGTCATGAATTTATATTCGTAAACACCGAACACAAATACGAAAGATACCGAATGAATGATGAATGATATTTATATCTAGGCGTTTAATATAGACAACCCGTAAAACATGCCCCAAAGCATTAGTATCAAACAAACATAAATAATATCAGCTGTAATATTTATGGTTAAATAGCGCCAAAAACTCGAAAACACTTGGAATAAGACGTGAAATAATTCGTTGCCACAAATAGCAACAATCTTTCAATCGGTATTTCGACAGAATAAAAGCTTATTGGTAATAAAATATAAAATGTTTCGAAAGATCTTTTGCATTGAAATATGAAATGTTTTGAAAGGTGTTTCGAAAGATCTTTCTCAATGAATTTTAAAATGTTTCGAAAGATCTTTCGAATATTGAAATCTTCCGAATACGAATATTCGAATATCGAAATCTTTCGAATATGCACACCACTAAGTTGTATTCAATTTTGGCGAGCCCATAAACCTACTATAGACTCGAACCAAGCTAAAAAAGCGCGGCAAACAAATAACCGTAAAAAATTGAAAAATAAAAGAAAATCCCTTTTGCAATTTAATTATTATTTACAAAAAAATTATAATTAATACTTATATTATAAAAATAAAATTAGAACAAAAAGAAATATATATTAAGTAAACAAAAAAATATGCGTTAACGGAACAAGTATACCTAATAAAAAGTTTGTTTGGTAAACTAATTTTTTTAATTCAAATATTAAAATGTGTCACTTACAATATATTTATAAAGATTATGTCTTGTATTTCAACAAGTTAATAAGAAATTTATTTTATAAAATCATTAAAACTTATGCCACATTTTACACTTTTTCTCTCGTCGAACACAACCGCTAACTTCATCAAGATATAAAAATAGTTTTGACATTTTAAATTCAAACAGTTTGCGTTTATATTGAGCTTTAATGGGAACTGCTGAACAAGTTTAAATATTGAATAAACGGTTTTCACCTTAAAAATACATGCACAAAAATGAAAATAACGAAAACGTGGCTAAATGTATAATTTTTTTCAAATGACAATAAAAGCTATTTTTATTTACTCTTGAAAAGTTTACTTTTTCTGTCTAGACAGTAAAAATACACCCTTTTAGCCTGTTATGTGTCATTTAAAAACCGCTTTTAGTAAGTATTATTTGAAAAAAATTAGATTTTGCGTTATACCATCGTCGGACTGGCCATAGATTGTGATATCTCCTGGTTGATTTTACAAGAAAATTGTAATAGACAATTTAAAGACGTTGATAAAATAAGCTTACATGATTCGTATTGTAATAAATCCACCAGTACTGAATAAAATGTCTTGTCAATTGTTAATTAATGTTTTACATTTTATTAGATATTTATTGTAATTTATTATTTTGTTGCAAAATCAATAGGGGAGTTAATATTTGAAGGTATCAAAATTTACATTGGATTTCCTATGGCCAGTCTGGCAATGCACAACCCGATATGTTTCATACGACAAAACGTCAGATTTAATACCTTGGCTAGTTTTTTAATCTAGACTACTTCTTGGTTCGCAGCATTAAATCCTCCTTTTTGCCTCGTAAAAAAAAATAAGTAAGCATGGGAGCGTCCATAAATTACGTAAGGCATTTATTCCGCTAGAAACAGGAAAAAGTTAACGAGATTTGGGGACTGGGCAGGTCTCCCCAGGAAAAATATATCCTATCGTGATGCAGTGTCGCTTTTGAGTCAAGGGCATTTTTGTGTTTTTTTTGCTCTTTAAAATTATTTATTTATTAAATGGTGCCTTTTTATACATTCCTATAAATCTCACGTGAAATTGAAAAAAAAACGTCTCACGTAATTTATGGACACCACCTATAATATTAAAATGTATTAACATATTTTATAGCCTGATTTTTTGACGTGACAACGTCTTATAATTCGATGGACCCGGCTGCACGCAACAAAAACGACTCATGCGGCGTTACCTCGCGCGGTTCCATTTAAGGCTTGAAGTGCAAGCGAAAGCGCGGAAGGAGCGACAAAGAGGCACATTCTCCGTGTTCGGCAGCGTTCGACATCTGTTTCTCTCCTACTTGAGCGAGCGTACAGTGAAAAGTGAATGTGGTGTTTATTGTTTATAATAACGATAATTGCGGCTATAAAGGTAATGATTCTTTCGACGTTGTCACGTTCAACTATCGTCAGTAAACCGACTTTGCAGACAACCGACTTTTTTCTCTTTTGGTGCAAGCAAAACATAATACCTTAAAATAATAAGAGAAACATGAACCTGTACTTAACGTTTATTTAAAACTCGTTCATTTTTCAAATAGACAAAAGCTGCAACTAGAGCGTACTTGACACATAGTTTTATTTATAGTTTTTAACTATTTCTCATCTTGGGGCTAATTATTTTTGCTTGAACTTTACTGTTAATTAGACGCAGGTAAAATTAGCATCGAAACTATTTTTAGGACGGTTTAGAAAAAGTCATTCTCAACTTGTTCCATAGAAAAGTACTACCAATATAAATTAAAAGAAACTTTTAGATTCCATCCATTTTATCCTTAGGGTAGGATATGGTAACAACGTATTGAGATGCCAAAGGCTTTATTTTTATAAATTATATCTTAATAAAAAAACTGTATGTTTTGAGGATTACGCTCTTGTCCAGTTTAAAAAAATATTCACGAAAAACATCCCGGTTTTGCAAAAGAAGTTTTGCCAGGACATTGCACCTTGACACAAATCGGTAAATACCATGGCCACAAATTATCAGAATACCCAGATGCGAAACTAAGCGTGTTCGTTGAAATCTCTCACCACTATCGTCCCTCCCACTGCGTGGTGGATATACACCCCACGATTTAGTACGTGACCTAATGCTCATCTAGGTGTCAGTTAGTCCCATACTTTGGTTGGTATAGAACGTGAGCATAAGTTAGTTAACTGTGTTTAGTTGTTTGTGAACTTTTATATTTTTTATTATTAAAGTGTTAGTATAGTGTGTAGATATAAATGTGTATATTTATTCTGTTCCTCCATCACCAGGAGCGGATCACTTTTTAGATTCCCAAAGGACCACTATTATTTTAAGACTATTTAACATAATTACAAATTACTTAGATATATATGTTACTAAAGTTATTGATATTAATCTGTATGTGCCTTAACAGAGGAAAATATTTTTTTATTTATAGCCGCACTGCAATTTAAAAGGCTATATTTCAAATTTAAAAATGAGGTGTTTTTTCAGTATTTAAAAAATTACATACTTCCAAAAAAAAAAAATACAAATCAATTAGGTTTGGGTATTACTAAGGCAACATCTGCATTGCTTTAAAAGATTGCGTAGGGGTTTCTTTAGAAACTTGTGTTACTCGGCTTTCAATTATTCTGTTTCAACCCCAGTTACACAAAACTTTTTAATACACAATTAAGCTAAAAAAACGGAATACCCTTAATTAATTTAATAAGCAGTTTTTAGGCAAGGATTTGTTTAAATGACTTTTGTTAAACATTCTAAACCCCCATTACTTTAATCGTTTTTAAAAATGTTTTGTGCAACCAGATATAGACATTTTATTACAGGTTGATCCAAACGTGACATACTAACAATATTTTACCGTTCAAAGAATGGGTAAAATTTTTGTTGTTTGTAAATTCCCAATTACCGTATTATTCTTGTTCCGTTTTGCCACACATAAAAGCTGCATAATTAGTTACTATAAAAATCTATCTCTCTTTAGCGCCTTGGTGCGGTTTAACCTTTACAAATTTAAAATATTACGATCCATAAATTGGTGCAGATGTTCCATTTATTCTTTGTCAAGGTCATAGAAACAAGTAAGCATTTTCGCATCTGTATATTCTGATAATTTGTGCCATGGTAGTGAATCTATCTGATTTTATTTGTTTCTAAATTATAAAAAAAGTTGCTGGTAAAACAGTTGCGTAAGTGTAAATAATGGACTGGGCCAAAAAATGTTTTTTTTTGTGAAAAATTAATCGAAAATTGACATCAATCTTTTTTATGCAAATCTCGAAAGTTATTGATCTGAAAAATGTTACTAACACACATTTTTAAAAGAAATCCTACAAAAATCTTTCTGTATAAGTTGTCGTCAAATAGGCCGTTTCTATGTAATCGGGCTTTGAACATTGAACTATTCTTTTCAATTCTGTTTTTTGAGTGTGGATTTTTATAACTATTAAGAATATAAATATTTAAATAAATCCAATACATATTTTTAAGGAGAAAATTAAACTCGCTACACAAAAAGGTCACTTAACATTGTTTAAAAGTTATTTGACGTTAAAATTACTTTTGGATTTACAAAACAACAATTGTTGTTTTAAAACTGTTAGTTGCGATGCCAGACCTCTGGTTATTAATATATAGGGCTCAAACCTTCGCGATATTTTTTTTTGTCAGTTTGAACAATATTATCGATATACAAAAAAGTTTTTTTTCCTAGTCTAGTACTATGTGCATACGACGATCTCCGCCAAAACCAACCAAATAACCAAGATTGTTCAAGATCAGGAAGTTTTTCAGTTGATATAAATCCCAGTTGTGGCGATGTTAAAATATTTTCGAATGCAGCAAGAAAAATGTGTTCACTCTAAACAGGAGACATTTTAAAAGCCATAAATATATAAACTAAAAACGAAACAAAAATTATTAGGTTGTACATCGCGTAAAACCTGTCACATGAATGATGACAAAGCTTTAGTTAACCGAACAAAATATTATCATCTATTTTAACTGGGTTGACATAAAAATGCGTGTTTGGCAGGTTATTCCCGCTCTCTGAAGCCGTGATTCAACCGGGAGATTCTAAAAAAACACGTTTTAAAAATAAAAGTCACTTTAATGAGGCGTCTGTAGAGTTTATTGGGGCGTTTGATAGAGTATTTTTTGAGTCAACTGCGCTCGTTAAAAACTAAACGGAAATAAGAATGTCTTTGAAGGTGGTAGACAATGTTATAACGATTAGGCTTCGTCGTCGTAGTTTGTAAGAATAGTTTAGTTATCATTTAAAAACGGTTGGAGATACACACCGTCCGAAACGTCGTGTATCAGTTAAAAATAAAAGACAATCGAAGTCCAAGAAAGTAGAATTATTGTAAATAAGAATGTTGCACGTAAATAAAAATAATGTTTTTAAACCAATCGCAAGGAATTAAAGGATATACAATACAGTGTGGGCAAATTAAACTTGCACACTTTTTAACTAAAAATAACTTTTTATCTGTTGTGCCCATTTTTTTTATTTTGAGGGGCTAATAGGTAGATATGTTTCTCTAGGTTTGCCAATTTTGGTTAAATAGATTTAAACAGAACTGGACTTACGGGACTTTTTTCAAAATGATGCATTAAATTTCGTTGCCAAAAAAAATGAATTTTATTTACAATTAGACTAATACGTTTATTTTTAATAAATTTACTGTTAAGTTTGGTGAGCAACGAACCCAGGAACCAGGGTAACTTCACATTTTCAAAGGACACCAAAAAAGTTCTTTTTAAAATCGAGAGAAATGCATGCCTTATATTATCTTATCAAAATAATTTTAATTCCTAAATCCTCAAATTGTTGACAGATTCGCTTTTACTGAATCATTTCCCATAGTTTGCCTACAAGAAAAACGTATAAGATTAATTATAGCTAAATCAGATTTCTTTACAACGAGGTTAAATACAGTATTTTGGAAAATGTCCCGTAAGTCCAGTCCTGTCTAAATCTATTTGACCAAAATTGGCAAACCTAGAGCAAACATATCTACCTATTAGCCCCTTAAAAAGATAGGCACAACAGATAGAAAGTTATTACTAATTAAAAAGTGTGCAAGTTTAATTTGGCCCACCCTGTATGCTGTTAGAAGTACCATAGCCCTTTTTCGTATTAAAAAGATGTAAAGTAGCCATCTTGTGTATTTCTTTTCGAATAATCCTGACACTATCATCCTTATTTCAAATGATGGGGTTGGCTTAAATTTGTACACTCTTTATTTATATTTTGCTACCCACCTACAACGACTACTAAAAAGATAGAAACAACTTTTGTATAAAAGTTTCATATATTGTCTTATTTCTAAAATTTTAAGATATATTTTCTTCTAATTAATTAAAGTCACCATGTTTTGAGATCTATTTATTACCTCTTATAAATTATATTTAAAATGAATAATGAATGTAAAATAAAATAAGCTTTTTAGAAACATTCAAACTATTTTAACTACAGCAGTATTCTCCGAGCTTGGCTCATCATTCAATTTCTTACCAAATCTCAAAACACGTAGAATTTCCTTTTATTGTTTATTTATTTTTCGTTAAGATGTACGTGATGTGATTACAGTAATAAAGGTATTTTTGTAACAAGTATTATCAAACAGTCTGATGGTCATAAAAATGCGCTTGGTTCTTTTACATTCGACTTGAGTCTTCTCCGTTTTCTAAAAATTTGTCACGTTGTTGGTGCGGTGCCAAAAACATGTTTTTTTATACATGGTACTTCAGAATAAAATGATGATTCTTAAAGGTTTGAATTTGTGGGTAAATTTGGAAGAAGAAAAGTTTAAATAAACATATTTCCCTAATGTCTTAACCTCTGAGATTAGATTTGATTGGCTTTAAGGTAGATTACACATCCTCTACCTCTGCAACAGGGCCCGGATTCTTAACGTCTCGATAGGTGACGACTCGGTCGGTATCGAGTTCTCGATATTTCTTTCGAAACCTATAGGCCTTTTTTCTCATCTGTGCTTACGTAAATAATTAATAGGATAAAGACTTAATAAGAATAGTGCCTAGTTATGGAACTTGGGAGGTATCGACCCGGAATTGAGTTTCAAGTAAGTTAAGAATCACCATTCGGTAGCGACTCGATCCGTTACGTCTCGAGACAGCGGTTGGGAATCCGCCTGCAGGTCTTTTTAATCAGAGGCAGTATGGATTTCGCCACAAAAGATCTACAGCAGATCTTCTTTCCTTCGTATCACACTGTTGGAATAAGTCTCTTGAGTTTCTAGGTGAGTCCCAGATCGTTGTTCTTGATATATCCAAAGCTTTTGACCAGGTCTGGCATGCCGCACTTCTTAATAAACTTCCCTGCTATGGTCTTTCAACTAAACTCTGTACTTGGCTCTCTAGTTATCTATCTGATCGACGTATATCAGTTATTGTGGACGGCCATTCTTCAAGCTTTCACCAAGTAAATGCTGGAGTCCCTCAGGGCTCAGTTTTGGCACTAACATTGTTTCTTCTTCACATTAACGACCTTCTCTCGTCCACAACTAATTCCATTCATAGTTTCGCCGACGATAGTACCCTTCACTCCAGTTTTCAGGTTCCTAAACCCATCACTAAACCTGACTTGGAAAACAAACGCAGAGCGATGCAGATATCACTTTTGCAGGATCTTAATTTAATATTGGATTGGAGTGCCAAAAATCTCGTCCATTTTAATGCATCCAAAACACAATCATGTTCCTTGTCGCGAAAAGAGTCATCAAATACTCATCCTCTACTTATGAGCGACCAAGTTTTACAGAGCAAAGACACCTTTAATCTTGTGGTCACATTTGAAAGTAACCTTAACTGGCATAAACACATTGTATCTATAGCCACGGCAGCTTCAAAAAAGCTTGGATTTTTCTTTCGAGCCAAAAAGTATTTTTACGCTTCTAATTTATACACTTTATATGTGTCCCAAATCCGACCTCCCTTGGAATATTGTTCTCATATATGGGGCATGGCGTCCCCCACAACCCTAGGTACTTCCATGGCTTCTGCTCTGAAGAATTGTCCAGTATAGTTCCACCACTTACGGTTCCCAACAGAGAAACTCGTGGTTTCGCGCGTATGCATCCCTATATGGTCCAACTGGACAGGCCCCGAACTTCCCACTTTGTTCGTTCTTTTATCCCTAGAGTTTCTAGGTTGTGGAACCTGCTGCCCGCGGAGGTCTTTCCTTCCCCCCAAATCTTCAAGTATTTAAGTCCCGTGTCAACAAACTCCCTCTTACCTCGCTTAAGACACCCACGGTACGTTAGTATTTAGGCTTTTAGCCTTCGTGGTTTGTCCAGAGATAAAAAAATGATCTAATAGATGACCTGACTTCGCATGACAGAATATCACAGTAGAGTTCGAGTCCTTCCACTGCCATACCAGCATCCGCCTCTTCCAGCTTGTTAGCTTTTAAGATGTTTTTTACAGAAAGATATGCTAATAGAAAAGTCAAATATATATATATATATATATATATTTGTTTTTATACAACTTATTGAGGAAAAATTAAATAATATACAGAAGTTTCGTAACTGTTTTTTGAGCCTTGGCGATATTTGTTTTTTTTTTCTCAAAACGTAATTCTTTTATAAAAACAGATGTGGCAGCGTTATTAAGAAACAGATTTTTCTGAATACGACTTGACGTTATGTTTCTTATTTATATTTTCAGTTTGGCTTTAAAAGTTTCTTCTCGAATAAAATATGGCCAATACCAATTTCGTTTCATTCTCTCGCCCATTCTCCATCATTGCTGTAAATCTTTACGTACAAAGGCCATTTGCAAAAAAAGTTGGGAAAATATCTCCGTCGAGACCTCGACTATCATCATCCTTGCTGCCGGCAAAGTCATTTCGGCCCTTTTATATTGGACTTCTCACTAAACCATTTACGGGAGATTGTAATCACGTGCACATATAACAGAAAATATGTTTAAGATATTAGAGAGTTATGGGTGGTGCTGTAACGTCATGCGGTATTAACGTAAGCACTATTATGACAGTTAAGTTATGCGCGATTCGATTTTTACCGTCGCTGGTGGTAATAACGTTACCGCATGGAGTAATTTGCGGGCTGATAACGCCGCGTGCTATTTAAAATAGCGAATAGAATTGCCATGCGCGCAATATTTTTCTTTGTTTATTTTTTAAGGTTATATTATTTATTTCTGACGATTTCTACAAATATGTTTGTAATAGAGCCACAGAGTAAAGTTAAACTACTAATATTTGATAAAGTCTTGCTTTTTTATTTTTGGATAATTGTTGCAGGTGGAAAAGAAACGAAAAGGTTAAGATTGTCGGCCGATAATGACCTGGCTTTCTGACGAATGACTTAGTATAAATTCATCTGGAAAAGTGGGAAAATTAACAGTAAAATGTGTTTGAAATAACGGGAAAAACTTTAGTATTCACACATTAAAGGATCATTTGCTTTTTAATTTTGTAAGTTCGCAGACAGGCGTAACTAACCGTTCGTAATACGGCGTCTTCCATATCTCTAAAAACAAACACTAAATACCGTATGCGGTATTTAAATAGCGCCTTACGTAAATAACGAACGTAGGCGGTAACCAAGGTACCCATATCTCTCTATTTTTTTATTTTTTTTCGCTATTTTAGCTATTTTCTCACCTAAAGCTCTGAAATGTAAGAGTAATATGAGTATATTTAGATGTTAAATTATAAAGGGTGATAAACAACCGAGAGCTAAAATCTAAAATTTTTCCCGCGTATATATAGCGTGTTTACTTAAGTTTAAACCAAATAAAAACTTTTTATTATTAATTTTAGGGAAAAACTAATATTTATAAAAAGTTCTACATGGTCTAAAACCAAAAATTCAATTATCAGATATTATTTTTTGCAGTGGTATTCAAGGTAGGTATGTCAAAAAATATGAATTTTGCTTAAGAGAAAAATACCTTTATTTTTATAATATCGAAAATTTCTATTAAAAAAAGGTGTTTAGGAATAAAAATAACCTTTTTTGTTCTAATTTTATATGCGTTAACCGTGAAATTTAAGTTTGTACATTAGTGCATACTTATTTTGAAGTGTAGTATGTAAAGAAAGCTGTCAAAACAGCAAAAAGTCACAGAAAAACTGGTTATCGCAGAATGTTAAAAAAAGTTCTTTCTTTTAATAAAACCAAAAACATATTTAAAAGGTATTTTTAATCCAGAACATCTTTTCTTTATAAAAAATGTAATATAAAAATAAAGGTACTTTCCTCTTGAGCAAAATTCATATTTTTTGACATAACTTGTATACCACAACAGAAAATTAATCTTTTAAATCTTTTAGGTGTTAAACCTTGTCAAAACTTTTTATAAAAATAAATTTTGATGTTATAAACTAGTAGGATTTTGCGCTCTTCGGTATGATATAGATTTTGATCATTGGACTACTCTCTACCTTCTGTTAAAATTTCAAGTAAATCCATCCAGGACCAAACAATTGCGTGGTTCTACCTTTTTTAACAATATTGTAGAACCCGTCAACATGGATAATTTTTTCTTTTGCGTTATAGAAGAAATACTTTTAAGCACAATTTTCTTCCTCTTGCTCTATACAAGTGTTAGATATTTTTATACAGTGTATCCCAGCATATGTGTTACAAGAGGACAAATGGACCAAAAATTTTGGAATTTTTAAACGTCTTCTTGGGAAATCTGGTCGCATGGTCCAAAACTGATATATACAAAATTTTACTTCGATTGGTAATATACAGGGGTAACTAAAAATATGAACAATGGCCAAGAGTAAAGTAGCTTTATTTTAAAAAATATTACAAATTTACAAAATTGTATAAGTAAATGATGTACGGTAATAAATTTTATGACAAAAATTAAAGTTAAAGATTAATAAAATAAAACAAAAATATACTTTGTTCATAGTCACTTTAATTGAATGTTTAGCCGTGACAGCTGTTTCGTAGTACAACTACATTTTCAAACGTTAAGTTAAAGAATTTAAGTAAAAAAATATATTTGTCAATTATACGTTTAAGGCAGCGAATTTTTAAAAAATAATTAAAATTATTTAATTATCTTTTAAATTTTGCCCCCTTTGCCCCATATTTAAGTTGTAATGCCTAATGTAAAAAAAAATCACAATTACATTTTTTTACTCTCATGCTTTAACTTTATATTTTATATTATATAATTATAATATTATCATAATTCAATTTCCTACAATATTTACATACATATACAATGTTGTTCTATTTAAAAAAATAAAAGTAGCCAGTTCCTGGGCATTTTTCATATTTTTAGATATAACTTACCCTGTATAATACCAATTGGGGTAAAATTTTGGATTTATTAGTTTTGGTCCATGCGACCAGTTTTCTCGAAATTTCGTTTTAAAATTCATAAAATTTTTGGATCATTCGTCCTCTTGTGACACCTATCCTGGGACACACTGTATACAACATAACAAGATGAATTTTGCTTCTTTTTGAACTGTTTTTTTCCGTCCTATTTGACAGCTTGTAAAGATTGATTGCTATGTAAAAATCCAGGCTCTATCAATATTTCATCAAAATATCAAATTAAACTTTTGCCATGGAGGTGTCAATACGCGATACTCAATTTTCGTAAGTTCATTTTATAGAATGGCGAAACACTATCTAGCCCAACATCCAATTTTAAAGAAAATAACCTTTTATGACAGATTTGCAGAAAAGGATGTTTTATAAAACAGATTCACTTACTTTTTTACGAATGGGAGATTTTACTGATTTGACAGCACGAACCAGCAGGCGAGTGCGGCAATCGGAGAGGTAAAATAAAAGTCACTTTTTGCATATTTTTTCTACGTCAGTAAAAATTTAACAATTTTTATCTCCAAACTATCGAATTAATTGTTAATAATTTTTGATAATTTCTATTTAATTTATCTGCAGACTGTCAAATTTTAAATTAGGTGACACATGAGGTAAAATAAGTAATGGCGAAATTTATGGTAACTTGACGTTTGGTTTAATTGGTGTCGCGTTCTGCGTGTATATCTGTATCTCTGTGTATATCTGTATATCTTTGTAAAGTAATGGAAAAAACTAATTAATTCACAAATTCTTAAGTACTTAGAAAAACACAAAATTTTGCATGACAGGCAGTATAGATTTCGCCACAAAAGATCTACAGCAGATCTTCTTTCCTTCGTATCACACTGCTGGAATAAGTCTCTTGAGTTTTCTAGGTGAGTCCCAGATCGTTGCTCTTGATATATCCAAAGCTTTTGACCAGGTCTGGCATGCCGCACTTCTTAATAAACTTCCCTCCTATGGTCTTTCAACTAAACTCTGTACTTGGCTCTCTAGTTATCTATCTGATCGTCGTATATCAGTTATAATGACGGCCATTCTTCAAGCTTTCACCAAGTAAATGCGGAGTCCCTCAGGGCTCAGTTCTGGCACCAACATTGTTTCTTCTTCACATCAACGACCTTCTCTCGTCCACAACTAATTCCATTCATAGTTTCGCCGACGATAGTACCCTTCACTCCAGTTTTCAGGTTCCTAAACCCATTACTAAACCTGACTTGGAAAACAAACGCAGAGCGATGCAGATATCTCTTTCGCAGGATCTTAATTTAATATTGGATTGGGGCGCTAAAAATCTCGTCCATTTTAATGCATCCAAAACACAATCATGTTCCTTGTCGCGAAAAGAGTCATCAAATACTCATCCTCTACTTATGAGCGGCCAAGTTTTACAGAGCAAAGACACCTTTAATCTTGTGGGCGTCACATTTGAAAGTAACCTTAACTGGCATAAACACATTGTATCTATAGCCACGGCAGCTTCAAAAAGCTTGGATTTCTCTTTCGAGCCAAAAAGTATTTTTCCCCTTCTAATTTATACACTTTATATGTGTCCCAAATCCGACCTCCCTTGGAATATTGTTCTCATATCTGGGGCATGGCGTCCCCACAACCCTAAGCATTCTTGATTCTATTCAAAGAAGAGCTATTCGTCTCATTAATGATCCTTCACTTACAGAAAGGCTTCCCTCTCTTGCACATCGTCGGGCTGTGGGGGATTTATCGCTTTTTTATAGGTACTTTCATGGCTTCTGCTCTGAATAATTGTCCAGTATAGTTCCTATACTTACGGTTCCCAACAGAGAAACCCGTGGTTCCGCGCGTATGCATCCCTATACGGTCCAATTGGACAGGCCCCGAACTTCCCACTTTGTTCGTTCTTTTATCCCTAGAGTTTCTAGGTTGTGGAACCTGCTGCCCGCGGAGGTCTTTCCTTCCCCCAAATCTTCACAAGTATTTAAGTCCCAGCGTCAACAAACTCCCTCTTACCTCGCTTACGACACCCACGGTACGTTAGTATTTAGGCTTTTAGCCTTCGTGGTTTGTCCAAAGATAAAAAAAAATTATTACATTGCATACATTTGGGATTAAAGATGAATGCTAGTAGGCATTTAAACAAAACACCAAAGTAAAAAAAGCGTCATACTGGCAATTAATTATACAAGTAATTTTTTTTTATACTTTATATAGTGCATTAGAATAAAGTATTTTATCTTCATGGAAACAATGAACATAACAGCATTTTAAAGGTTATGAAAAAAAACTTAACTAACCGCTTGCCATTATTATTCGTTATAGGAATTAGGTAGTGTAAGAAAGTATAGTTGGGGCCAGGCATATTGCATTCCGAAAGCAAAGTAGGAAAAAATCATAATGTAAAGAAACCCTTTTGTGAACAATGACTTCTTGCATCAAAAATATTAAACCCGATCAGTTTCTGGTTCCTCAAGCTACGCGTCAGGTTTTATGGCAGGACTGAGGCAAAATAATAGAAATTTTTTGAAATGCGTCATACGTGTTTTAGCAATGTTTTTTTTTTTATTTAATTAAAAATTATGTAATCAGGCTTTGTCAGAGGCTATGTGTTTCAGTAAAGGTTTGTTTACTTTATCATTTTTGTGCACTTTGCGGCATTACTTTCAGAATGAATTATTATGTCTGGCCCCAACTATACTAATATCATATTAATTCTGACATATTTTTAATCTTAGGATAGACCGTGCTAAAAAAACTTAAAATATAAAAGTAATTGTAGAACGACAATTTATCCCACTGACACAGTAATCAGCTCATTAAAACTGAAAAGTTATGTGGTAAATAATTTTTTTAACACGTAAGTATAGTGTTTAAAAATGGATAATTGAGTAATTTATCATTGCTGATTTGGCAGAGAACTATTTCTGTTTTAATTAGTTGTTTTGTTTTACTTTAAAAAAAATGCAGTTTTTAAGGTCTTCTTTTTCGTTTAATTTTATTTTCTAGAATAAACTTAGTTAAGTTAATTTAAATAAAAAATGCGTAAATAATTAAAAAACATATTATTATACTCTTTTATTGCGCATAAAATCTTGCCTTATACTTTATTTTTATAGCCCACTAATCGCGGTTAATAAATAATAAATTGTTATTAAAATATTCTATTTATAAATTAAAATTTTACCATTTTTCAATTGCAATAATGCGGTTGTTGTTTTTGTAGTTCTTTAGTACAGACCTGCTAAGGGTATTAAATATTTAACCATTAAAATGCTTATTACGAGGATCCATGATCCTTGCTCGAATTTTGGTCAGAATTGTTTTAAAACCGCAATTGTTTGTCTAAGATGCATTGTTTTTTGAATCAATTAAAGTTTTATTTAATTTTTTGACTATTTTTCTACCGTATACGCCACATTTTTACCTTAGCTATGACACCTTAGGTTAGTTGTCGTGGTTACCTTGGGACATACCAGGCCGATCTGGGTGCTGTGTATATGGAGACCCTATTTATTTTTATAGATAAAGTGCAAAGATTTTTGAAATTAAAAACAAGAAAATTCACTTTGTTAACAAATAAACAATATAAAGAGTCGTTTTTGGTTGAAAAATAGTCCAAAAATTAAATAAACATTTGTTTAATGCCAAAAAAACAATTTATCTTAACTGTTAAAACAGTTGCGGTTTAAAAAAATCTGACCAAATTACGAGCTGGCATGATGGATCATCGTAATCAGCATTTTTATCTGATTTTATATGATTCTGCAAAAAAAAATCCATCAGAATAATTTTTGATACATTGGCGCCCATACGACCTAATCTAAAAGTGATCTCTTAAAGTTTTAGTATTAAAGGTATAATATGAAATACGCTGCAATAGTTTCACAACGTCGGGTCATAACTTAAACTCCAACAAAACTTTTGTATCCTGTCGAATCGAATGCCTTTGCGTCACCAGTAGGGCCTTATTGCCAATTTGCACGTGACATAAGCAATTGAATTTTAATTCTTCATCTGACACTAGCCGAAATAATAGGTAAACGAGATAAGTAATTGAATTTAAATACTTTATCTGACACTACCTAAACATTTAAATAATTGGTAAATGGCAGACCCGGTTCATATTCGCTGAGAACATCAGTGGTTATTAAAGTTTCATATACAAAGCCATAGGCCAACCAACCAACCAGCCAACCATTGACAACTTGTATATTGTTTGGTGCACCAATTAGACTGGCTAATGGAGAACTTTAAAATTGGTTTTTTCGCATATAGAGCTATTGTAACGCGATTTTGAGAGCACAAGTTGGTTTTATTCATAACGGTAATAAACCTTAAATAAAGCTGTTTTCTGTTTAAATTTATCAATAATTAGTACGAAAACTCTGTTAAAGGCGGTAGAAATCATCAAACTATCTTAATATTTCAATAGAATTGCTTTGTAATCATGTTCTCGTTATTCCGACCTGGTAGTTGAATCCTGGTATTCGAATCCTGTTTTAATATACTGCGTGCCCACTGAAATTACTAGCAAATCTGTCATTTTCTTGAGAAGTGTTAAACGATTTGAAGCTTTTCTTGATGTATGGTTGAATAGGATGCAGATTTTTAATGTTTCAGATTTTATGTGGCACATCCGGTTTAACCGGAAGTGCTCTTAACTTGGCTATTTTAACCCTTAAGTACTATACTGGAGTCTCTCAGATTCATAGCGATTTTCTTTTAAAAATATTTTGAATACTGCTTGTTTTATCCGTACCACTCTCCATGTACCTTCCCTAGCAGTAGTTTCCGCAATCTTTTCCGGTCCGCGGTGCAATGTAAGTGGTTTCATGGTTAACATCTTCGCTTAAAGGGTTAGGGGAGTCTTGGAGACTCATATATAGTGTAAGTGTAACAATTTAAAATGTTTAATACATTTTGTTTTTTGTGTTATGTTTGTTTATCTAAGTGTATAAAATGTCTCAGGTGTAATCTTTATCAAAAGAAGTAAGATTTGGGGAAATAGATTACAAACGTACATTAGAAAATTGGTTTAAAGAAATAGACGATGCCAGCGATATCGATCAATTTGAGGAAGATCATGCCGTTTTATCGAATCATGAAAAGACAGCGAACAATCTATGTCTATACCTTCTGTATTCTAAAAAAATTGACTGGAAGCTTGCATTGCACGTTTTCATATGTGAGGAAAGAAAATGTTTTTCTACATTTTGTTTATTTCTTTGATACCTTAGTCATTAGAAAATAAAATATAGATATTTTTTTAATATGTTAAAATTTTACCTTTATAAAATTGATTGATATTTAAAATTATAATATTTAAAATTGTTTCATAAAGGTTTAAGTAAGGTTTTTTTATTTTATTTTATTTTACTGGCTTGTCATTAGGTTTATGGCCAAGTAAATAAATAAAACCAATTTGATTTTTTTCATATTTATTTTTGTTTAAGTTTCTTTAAGCAGGAGTCCCTAGGACTCCCTAAAGTAATAATGATTGAATATTGCACTATAGTACTTAAGGGTTA
Source organism: Listronotus bonariensis (assembly GCA_014170235.1). Classification (NCBI taxonomy): domain Eukaryota; kingdom Metazoa; phylum Arthropoda; class Insecta; order Coleoptera; family Curculionidae; genus Listronotus; species Listronotus bonariensis. The sequence continues at coordinate 90,977 of JACEGR010002558.1, read as the reverse complement.
AATAGAACACCCTAATAATTAAAAAAAAACATGATGGCTGAAAAGGACTAATGCGAATTTTTCCACATACTTAGTGAGCCTTATATCCTATCATCGTTAATTTCCGGTTTTACCAGGAGTGCCACTATCTACTTTTGGCAGTAAAGAACTTTAATAATTCAAATGGAAACCACTACTTTAAGCCTTAAACTAACCTTAACACCTATTTCTCAATCTTTTTGTTATTTATGTCCTATCTCTAAACCTAATAGCCTTTAAGATATTAAGAATAAAACACTAGGCTGTCCTGAAAATTGCGAAAAAAAAATTAAAACATTTCATTATTGATAACTTAAAAACTATTGGATTTGGAGATATAATTATCAAAAACGATTGAGAAATAAGTGTTAAGTTAAATATAAAGCCTTAAGGTAGTGGTTTCCATTTAAATTATTTAAGTTCTAATTGAAAGTCAATTTCTGTGACACACAATTTAAAAATCGTATAACACTTCTCAAGGGGACTTTTTGTTTGACCTCCGGACGGTGCGGACGTGCGTAGAGGACTTCCAAAGTTCTTTCCGGAGTGGCGGCTAGAGGTGTCGTACGAACGTTTTTTACCTTCGGGGATCAAGGAAAGATTCACGCTAAATTTACGGCATCTTTCTTCTGGATCTAAGCGCTGTGAGCGAAGATTCCTATAAGCTGATGGTATCCTGTTTGGTGGTGAACACGAGGTATTTCTCAAATGGCGGGAAATAGATGGGCGTGCCATGGGAACTGTCAGTAGTGAAAGTGAAGGTTATACGTAACACCAGTAGCAGATCTTGGTTTGACAGCCGACAATTTATGCATTGCATCGATTGTTAAATTATTTGTTTTCTTTTGGAATTTCTGGGAGCTACGAGCTCGATTATCCAGATTTTCCGCCGACGAAGCCCTGGAAAGCATAGTCCGGAAGGGGGAGAGTGGTGGATTGGACCTGAAGGGACCAAAACCAAGAAAAAAAATAGAGAGAGAGAGAACACTTCTCAAGAAAATGAGAGACTTGCCAGTAATCTCGTGGGCACCCGCTATACTGAATCCTATTGGTAAAGAAAGCGACAAGTATAAGTCTGTGTTTTTGTTGGGGTGAAGATCTTTTTTGGTCCTTAAAAGGTATTTATGAATACTAAAATCTGGTATTCGAGTACAGCGGTATTCCAATACTTTTTTCCTTTGTATTCAAATGCTATGCAAGATTCGTATTCAATAAAGGATTTCAGTATTCGACCCAACGGCTTATGTCATTTGCAGCGTTATAATTAAAAAAATCCATTCATGTGGCCACCAGTGTATATTAACCCTAAGAACGTTCTAAAACAAACGCCGATTGCGTAGTTACGTTGGCAGCGGGCCAAATATGTCCCGATGATTTAAATTTGTGAATCCGAACACGTGTTTACACGCATGTTTGTCGATTAGATCGGTCTTCATTTTTGTCTCTGTTCATTTGTAACAAGCGTAACTAGTTTATTTTCAATTATGTATCTATTTGCATTTAATTTAATAGTAATGCTTTTCCGTATGGAATATTTTTAGAAAATTTCGAATAGTAACAAAGGCATCAAATTTTTCAAATTGTTATTAACGTCTGCATGGCAAAAATGGAAATTTTTCTTTTAAAATCTAAAAACTAAATTTGGAATATCGCTGTTTGACATAAATGTGCATTGGTAGTTATATTCTATTATTTCCGGTTTAACCGAAAATGACTGCTATCTATAAATTTTAAACGGCACAACTGGTACATTTTATCTTGGTTCGATAATAAGCTTGACATTCTGAAAGCCTCACATGTAATTTTTTGACAGTTAAAAGCCATTTAGCAATTTTTTACTACATTAGTTTAAGTTTTTCATTTGTCTGAAATGCAGTTATAGTTTTCTTTTCATTTTAAAAAGTTTAAAGTTTTTATTTATATTTTTAATGAAGCGTAGTATTCCATAAAAAGGCATTTAAAGTTTCATTTTATTTAAAACCTAAGTAAAAGCTTGAGCTTGAGTTGTACAAAGCAGGTTTAAACTCAGTTTTACTGAACTGAGGTCAGGCCTTTTAACTTTCCGTAAAATCTCAATATTGCTGTCAGTGTCAGGGACTTGAAAAAATTGGGATTGTACGAAAAGTTCAAAGGCTTGACCTCAGAACTGTGTTTAAACCCTTCTTTATACAACTGGGCCTTAATAAACTAACGCATTTAAACGAGGGTAGATCTTTAAAAAATTCTTTGGCTTTGCCACTAGCATTCGTTTATTTTGTTTCAGTGGTGCTTGCAAAATAGGTTAAGTACTAAACCTCTGGTTTTTGACATAAATAAAATTAGTTCTCTTGTTGCTAAAAATAAATACAAAATGATTTTATTAAAAAGTACCCAAAAATGTAACGCTTTTAAAATCAGACAAATTAAAGACATTTTATTTAGAAAATCCTATAAAGAATGGCTTAAATATAGACACATTTAGCCCTTAAAAAGAGTTTTATCTTAATATTTTATCACAAGAATAAATATTATTTATTCTTGTGATTTTATCATATATAATATCATAAGAGAGAAAGGTTTGCTGAAAAATATTTCGATTGTATGAAAGTGTGTTGCTTATTACCATAGGCGCAATTTGGGGGGGCTAGGGGGCTAAGCCCCCAAAAGGAAATTAGACAAAATTAGCCCCCAAAATTTCCAGTATCCAAGCCGAAACTTATGTGACTAAAACGTAAAAGCGATAAGAGAAAGCGATTTTTATATCAATAGTGCCACTTTTACCTAACTGTAGGTCATTTTTGTGGCAGTAATGACAAATAAATCTCTTTATCTTTCCCTAATTTTTTTTGCAAAGTCTCGAAGCTTGCCTCATACCTTTCGGGACTACCAAGACTCCAGCCCCCTGAAAACCGAAGAAGATTGCGCGATATGCTTATTACCAAAAAGCAATAAACTTGAATAAAACAAGAGAAATATTTTGGCAATTGTAAAACTGGGCATAAGTCTTTAAGTAAAAAGGATTTATTGCTGCTAATTTGTAAGTCTGAATCAAAACAAATAAATAAAATAAAAATGCATTCTCGGGCAGCTATTTACTAACAATATAACATTGATATTTGCCAAGAAGGAGAGAGAGAGAGAGCGCGCGGCCTGCATAAATATGTTTATACATCCGCTTGTCCCGAGTGCCAACCTGGATTTAACTCCTAAACCTGGTGACTTATTCAATGTTTATTCAATGTCAACAGCATTTGGGAAACCTTGCTGATGCATTCACGGGATTCTATGCCAACATTTTGGGATAGAGAGCTGTCGTCAGGTGTTGGTATTGTTTTTTATTAAATATGACAAATACGTACACATCGTGCCAGGGCGGGTATTCTCGAATCTCTGTTAGACCATGTCGTACGCAACATATGTAAAATGTCGCATAAAATATCAAAAATGTATTCTGGAATCTCGAAATAAACATCAAACAACACTTGTGTAGTTTTAAAGAAAATTGGTGAAGACGATGAATTGGAGATGCTACAAGTAATTAAAAATCTTGAAATCTTGAAAAATCAAAGAATCCCAAGGAATTTTCTAGAAACCTGCGGCAACTTCGATTTTGACGAATTTTGTTATACGGGGGTTTTTTGGTGCGCTGATCACGATTTTTCGTTTCTGTTCTCGAAATATCCATCAGCAAAGTTAAAATTTAAACTAATCCCATTTTTACTATATTTCTCCTTCTTCGTACACACAATTAAAGCTAAAGTGGCATACAATATTTGATTTTCCCACTTTAAACACCTTATAATAATAAAATTGCAAAAGTTTACTTTAAGACTGCGGCAACCATATATACACGGTGACGTCATAGCTTGCTGCGACTGAAAACGATAGAAAGTGAAGCTAGGCAATTTAATGCAAAAATAATGTAAAATACCTAAAAAAACGGAGTTTTACAAGGTAAAAATCAAAAATTGTATTCCACTTTAGCTATAAATCAAAAATTGTGTTGAAAAAGAAGGGGGAATATAGTAAAAATTGGATAAGTTCAGATTCCAACTTTGATGATGAATATCTGGAGATCGAAATCTTTTCGCCAAAAAAACTTTCAAATTTGTGATCAGCGCCCCAGAAAAACTCGTATACCAAAATTCGTCAAAATCAGAGTTGCCGCATGTTACTAAAAATTACCAAAATTTGAAAAGAACGAAATAAAAGACTTAAAAAAAAGACTTTTGTGTTTTTTCTGTATTTTGGAAATAATACAGGTTTGAAACGAATTATGTCTCTTTTAGACAAACATTCCGATGTTGCATCATTTCCCACAAGCGATAAATTGTCGACATAAATGTGCGACATTTCTCGCAAGCGAGATTTTCGTGCGAGATTCCAGAATTCGGGCCCAGTTCGATATGATTTTCTACTATCTTGTGTTATTTCTTTGATTTTCAACTGCGATTGCTCCCTTTTATTTAAAGGCGATTTTCTCGAAAAGCGTTTTGTATTACAAAAATACAAGAAACCAAATGTTTCGATTTTTCTGTGGCCGACATGCTGATGTAGCTTAATTAAAAAAATTATCGTAAACAAAATTTTGGTCATAATCAGTGTTTAGCCTCCCCTCAATTTCCCTAGAATTGGATTTTAAGCAAACACATTTCCTAAAAAACAGGGCTGTATAAAATTTATATGAAATTTAATGCAAAAATGTAGGCACAGTTTAAAATAATCGTTTTTTTTACCCAACTTATGATGGCGTAAGAAGTAAATTTTAGGACATTTTTCCAGTAACATTTTGATTTTAAAAAGACACCCTTAAAATATTTCTTGCAGAATTTTGAATTACCTTGCATGTTTGTAAAAAATCACTAGGTTTTAGTATACAATAGAAACTTTTATATCATGTTTCGAAATAGTTCTTTTTTTATGGCTTTAAGAACATAATATGTAGTGTATCGAACTTAACTTATAATTATTTTTCAAATGCTGTTTTTAAATACTCAAAGGATTATTGTTGCACATACGTTAATGAATTGATCGATTAATTGTCTTAGTTTAAATTTTGTTTTAAAGTTACCGATACGTAAAGCGTGCTCGCAACATCTCCCCATCTGGCGGTATTTGAGTAATGTTTTATTTAGGAGATTTAAGCGTGGGACAAACTTCAAATTGCAGCATGATTCACTTTTCACGGTTTGCCTGAAAATTGTCGTTGGTCATGCTTACAAATTGTTAAATCTTTGATGTGCGTGGACCACCGACAAGTGTTTTCGAGCTTTAAATTTTAGATCGTAAATGTCAAGTTTTAAAATTAAAAGAATTTTGTATTTTAATGTTTAAAACTTTTGTTTAACTAAAAACATAACGACTTACTTTAAGCCTTGGTGGGTTGTCTAAAGAATAAAAAATTTTGCACCCTAACGCCTTGTAAAAATAAATAATTTCTTTAACTGGATTAGGCTGAGTAAAAATAAAGCCATCTTTATTAAAGCGCATTCCAAATAATTTAAAATTAAAAAAAAAAAACTATTTTAAACGCACACCTTTATGAATATGAACAAAAAGGAAGAAAATAAACTTTTTAATTTTTTTTACACAGATAAATCACGCAACAAGCTTTTATACAATGAGGTCTTAAAGTCAGTCTGTCACCAGTTTACTTTTTTAAACAGTTCGGTATATTTTTATAAAACTTGAAACGATAATAGTGATTCAAAAATCGATCCCAAAACTTAGGGGGTGATTCTACTTGACAAAATAAGGGTAGAGCTTCATATAATTTTTTTCAGAATGTCGTTCGTTTTCGAGTTACAAGCCGTGAAAGCTCAATTTTTATTTTGATTTTTTCGCCATATTGCATTTATTTTTGAACCAATCCAGTTGATATTTGACAAGATTCTAAATAATTTTAAGACAAAAGTACTTTTTTAAATACCGCCAGAGGGCACTTAAAACAAATTTATTTACATCATACCTTTGGTTTTTGACAGATATCGCAAAGCTGGGGCGCCATTTTATAGACAATCAAAAACTTGAAAAATAAGGTACTCTTTATTAAAGGCGATAAACCTTACCGTTTAGGCACCAATAGACATCAAAGTTTTTATCAGTTTCAATCAAATTTCCTACATACATACAGGGTGTCCAGTAACTCAATCGACAAACGTAACCAAACGATTCTACAACAAAAAATAAGAAAAACTTTATATAAAACATATTTCCTAAACGTTTAGGAGATATGTTTATTTAAAGTTTGTTTCTTATTTTTCAAGTTTTTGATTGTCTATAAAATGGCGCCCCAGCTTTGCGATATCTGTCAAAATAAAAAAGTTATGATGTAAATAAATTTTAAGTTTTAGGTAAAGTGCCCTCTGGCGGTATTTGAAAAAGTACTTTTGTCTTAAAATTTTAGAATATGCAAAGCTCGATTTGTGTGCCAAATATCAACTGGATTGGTTAAAAAATAAATGCAATATGGCGAAATAACCAAAATAAAAATTGAACTTTGACGGCTTGTAACTCGAAAACGAATGACATTTTGAATAAAATTTATATGAAGCTCTACCCTTATTTTGTCAAGTAGAATCACCCCTTAAGTTTCGTGATCGATTTTGAATCACCATTAAAAGGATCTTTAAAAGGTATATAAACATACCACATTAATTACATCTAATTATATTATTTTTGGAAATGTTTAAGGCCATCTGAATATGGTATTTAGGTAATTATTAAAGTACCAGCGCTTTGTATTATGTGAAGGTACTGACTTTATATTCTGGGCTTATAAAGTACTCGTCAAGAGGCTTTAAAATGATCAGCGACAACTTCCCCCTTTCCTTTTAAAAAATTATTTTAAAATGGCTCTCAGCTGTCACTTTAACATTTGGAGTTGTTATTGATCTGTCAAAAATGCAGACCTTCGGTTATATTATCGTTTTAAGCTTTATGAAAATATACCGAACAGTTAGAAGTTAGAAGGTGGTGACGGTCTTTAGGACCTCACTGTATTATGTAAATTGTTTAGTGACGTTATTGTTTTAAAAATGTTTTTTACATTTTAATTTATTATTTACTTTTAAGTTGTCATTAGTACTTTGGGTTTATTAGTATGTTTATCTCATTCAACGCATCATTGTTGCGAAGTCGTTTGCCGGTTAATTTCCAACATTCTAGCTGTAATTATGCTTAGGCATTTGCATCGAGGGCTCCAAAATCCCAATCCATCAAAAATTTAGATGGATTGAAGCAACGAAGAGCTCACAGTCGCTTTCTCAGCTAGTCCTTTTATTTGATACCCATATTGTAGGAAAATATAAAAAAACTTAGTTCGCCATATTGAATTTATGAGATCAGAGTTGGGCCGAATACTGAACACGGTATTCGAATACGAATACGAATACTGAAAAAGAAAGTATTCTCATACCGAATATTTGAATACTTGGAAGAAAAAAGTATTCGAATACTGGAAACGAAAAGATCTCGAATACTACTACAACAAAAAACAAATCAATGAATAAAAAATTTTAAGAAACAAAAAAAAGGTCCTTTCCTCATTTCTTTTCTATTTTTTTCCAATTTTTTCCCTTTTATTATTCGAATCATGACAATTTTGGTATTCGGATACTGCTTAATACTTTTGGTATTCGAATACTCGGACCGCCGGTATTCGAATAGTCTAAAAATATTTGTCGAATACTTCTAAAGTATTCTAATACAAAATCCCGAATACTAATCAAAAAAGTATTCTACCGAATACCAAACATACGAAATGTATTCGAATACCGGCAAAATGTAATTCTGAATACTATTCAGAATACTGAGTATTCGAATACGACCCAACTCTGATGAGATTTTCTTAGCAAGAAATTATATTTAATACCCTTATTGAAGGATTGCAATAAAAGTGGCTAGTCCGCCATATTGGGTTTGGAGTGACGTCACTTAATTTAAATTATTTTCTTAAGTTTTTTTTTAACTTTTACCGGAGAAAATAACCAAGATGGCGAGTTGATTCTTCTAATACGATGAAAGTCACAAATATGTCACACTAGCAAGTTTTTAAATTACTTTTTCCAAATTACTTACCGTTAGCGTTAGCGTTAAATGGTGTAAAATTAGCGATGCGTGCCATTTTAAAATAAATACCAATTAATTTATGGATTCCATTGATGTTCAAAAGTCGTTAACAAAATTAATGGGAAAAGCCGTGGAGGGACCACTTGTCAGGTGGCTTTAAAATTAATTGTTATTTATTGACAGTAGCTAAAAGTGTTTCTAAATAATTAGCTTAAAGGTATATTTAGAAAATAAATAACAAGGTTTGAGTTAAATAAAAAAAGACTAAAAAGTAAGTTAAATCATTTCATGTTTTACCCATCTATTATTGATCTGTAAAATACCTTAGAAACGGAATATGTTATGGTAGCAATAATACCTGCTATCACACCTAGGGCATTATAAGCGGGCATTATGATAATGCCCGCTTATAATGCCCTAATGCGCTAATATGGAAATTTTATTGCTTATCCAATTTTATTTCTCTCACAATAAAGATCAAGTTTATACAAAAAAATAATAAAGTTTGTTGAACATATGTATTAAAATAAAATCAATAACTTACCAGTTCCTGAAAATATGCCATTAAAACGGTTTCGGTTATTTGAAGAATTGCGTTCGCATCTTTCCAAATACCAAATATGCCATACTCCCAATCATACTGTTGCCTTGATTTAACTGGCAAAAGATTTTCGGTCGCTTTTATGGCCTTTTCTCTTATATTTTGTGGAATTTCTTCCATTTTGAGCAAATCGTTAAATAAAAATGCCAACTGACTAACTGATAGAAACATCAAAGTCAAACTTAACACCAGTCATTATCTACTTACGTATACAGGTACAGGTGCAACTTATTTTTTATATTGCGAATAAATAATGTAATTAGTCATTGAAAAACTCTTTTTGGGTAAAACATAAAGCATTGTATGCACCACGGGCTTTACTGGACTATAATGCCCATCAGGTCGAAATCTATTTCGACCTTCAGGGCATTATAGTCATAGTAACGCCCTTGATACATAAATAGCTATTAAAGACAAGTTATTTTTTAGATCTAATCTGAAGTCATTTTGCTTATGGTAATCATTGGAATAAAAATATTAATACGAGCTCCGTATCTGTACTTACAAAAAATAATAAGCATTTTAAAAATATAGTACGCCACCAAAAGTGGTAAATAGGAACTTTTTTTTAACAGTTTACCGCATACATTAAATTAGTGTTTTTTATTTGAATTTCCACTATTTTTTTAATATAAATTTATGTAATGTAACAGTTAACGCGACATCAACTAAACCAAAAATCAAGTTACCATAATGTTCGCCATTACTTTTTTAGTTCATGTGTTGTAACAGTTTTCCAATTAATTCAATCAAAATTATTAAAAATTTATATTATTAATGAATTGGGATGACTCAAAAATTAAAATTAGGCAATATTTACGGTCGTAGGAAATATATACAGATTGTCCACAGTTGGGGTTTACAAGAGGACAAATGGACCAAAAATTTTGTATTTCGAAAAAGTTATTCTTCATAAAAAATTTTTGATGTATATTATTTTGTATACAGGGTTCGCGAAAACTTGAAAAACAAGATTTTTCTTCAAGCATAAATTACCGTTATTTTTATTATTTTTAAGCAAAATGTCATTAGAAAAATTTATTTAGAATAAAGTGTGTAATCGATAACAGAAATAAAACAAAATTTTATTGAACTCCATAATTTGGCGAAAATAGATTGATCAAATTGGTTTACAGCGGAAGATTTGTGTTGTGTAGGAACTTGGAAAAAGCAGGAGTTAAAAAGCTAATTAAAGAGTTTTTTAGGTTATTTTATTATAAAAATTGGAAATAATAATTATAATAATTTGATAACTTTAAAATCAGTTTTAGGAAACTTTTTGATATCCCTGTAACATTATTAAAGTCATTCAACATGCTATTTTAAATAAATTTTCTAAATGATATTTTGTTTAAAAATAAAGGTAGTTTACTTTTGAAGAAAAAATATATTTTTTAAGTTTTTTCGTACCTTGTATACAAAATAAACATTTTCTCTTTGTAAATCATATTTGATTTACAAATTGTTATGAGGAATAACTTTTTTCGAAAAAGAAATTTTTAATCCAGATGTCCTCTTGTAAACCCCATCTGTGGACAGTATGTAGTATGCAACACATGAATAAAGTTTCTCTTTTAACTCATTGAATTGGCGCCATTGTCTGACATGACGGCTCGTGCTGTTAAACTTCCCATTTGTAAAAAAGTGTCACTTTATGCAATTGTTGCACAAGTAATTATTTGTTTACCTTCAAAAACGATTTATTTGAAAATCTGATGAACTGAAAAACTAGCTTACACCTTTTTATCTCTTACTTCTCCATATTTATCATCAACAGATTTATGAATTAGGGATAAAAAGTCCTTTTTAAAAAACTCTTTTATTTGTTTGAATAAATTCCTTGAAAGCAACACGTGATCAGAGACTATGGCGATAATTAGCTGGAGCGCCCGAGGGTTCGCAAGTTTTCCCAGCCAACTTCTGAAGGCAGATCCGGAAAACTTTTCCGCCATTGTCGCTTATTCACAGTCTTTTAAGTCTCGTGTTTTCTTTTTCTTATCATTTTTCTTTGGAAAATTTCTGTAGTTTAATGGTTAGGGTAATAAATTAGCCCTTTTAAAATAAAATATCTAAGTCGGTAAAGGATTGTCTTTACGGGTGCCGATGGCATATTGATATTTAGTTTTTCTTAGTATTTTAACTGCTCAAAATAATTTTTTATTATAGTATTTTGTCATATCTTCGCAACTAGTAAAAATGGAATTGTAAAAATATGTGAACTTATTGAATTTTGCCTTTTTTTATCTTTGGACAAACCACGAAGACTAAAAGCCTAAATACTAACGTACCATACGCGTTAAGCGAGGTAAGAGGGAGATTGTTGACACGGGACTTAAATACTTGAAGATTTGGGGGAAAGGAAAGACCTCCGCGGGCAGCAGGTTTCACATTCTAGAAACTCTAGGGATAAAAGAACGAACAAAGTGGGAAGTTCGGGGCCTGTCCAGTTGGACCGTATAGGGATGCATACGCGCGGAACCACGAGTTTCTTTGTTGGGAACCGTGATTGGAGAAACTATACTGGACAATTCTTCAGAGCAGAAGCCACGGAAGTACCTATAAAAAAGCGATAGACCCCCACAGCCCGACGAAGGGCAAGAGAGGGAAGCCTTTCTGTAAGTGAAAGATCATTAATGAGACGAATAGCTCTTCTTTGAATAGAATCCAGAATGCTTAGGGTTGTGGGGAAGCCATGCCCCAGATATGAGAACAATACTCCAAGCCTGCCCAATTTATTGCGGTAATAGCTCCAGAACAAAATAAATATACTGTGTCCCACGAGGAACTGCTGCGATTGATCTATTTCTTAAAAAGTAGGACTTGGAATTTTTTTAAACTAAAATAATTTGACAGTTCTGCCACCACCGGTTATACCGGAAGGTAATGTCATTTTCCTTACTTTAAATAGAACACCCTAAATATTATTTATTTTTTAAAAGTGTATATAATTCTAAACATATTTATTGTACAGTGTTCTATACGTCCAAGTCCAACCGTTTTTAATTTATTTTTAATTTTATGTTAAAAATGATGTCTGCAAGTAATTTGGTACCTACATGACAATCTTTTTTTTCTAACAAAAGCTTTAAACGTAAATTGGGTTTTTGTAGAGAAAAAACTTCTTTAGCAGACTGAATTGATATTTTAACAATTAGTAAAAATACAGTGTGGTTAAAAAATTGAATTTGTCGTTATAATTTTAAACGATTATTATTTACCACCCTGTATTTATTATTTGTCAATATATCCATACACTACTAAAAAAGTTCTTTTCTACGAGGAACCCAACTCTAATTCATATTGACGGCTTTTGTTTAGAAAATATTTATGGTTGTACAATGACTTGCAAATGTCATTTTGATATAAAATTTAACATAAATCAAAAACGATTGAACTTAGGTAATGTAAACAAAATTTTTCAAGGTTTTTTTTTGAGAAATTGGTTTGCGACACCCCCGTATGTATTTGGTTAAATCTTTAATTAATATTGGACTAAAATTTATAATATTTGGAGGTAAAAAGGTTATACAATTTAATCCGCTACACTTGTAATATCAAATACCAGTTATTTATAATTTCTCAGTTAAAGATAAATCGAATATACAAACTTAATTAATTTTAATAAAGGTAAATAGGTGAAGCAAAAATTCCTGAAATACTTAAATCAATATCTTCGTTTTATAACTTTATTTAGATCCTTTTTGCTTACTTAAGATTTAATTACAGCTTAAGTTATCTAAATAAGAAAATCTCAGATTTCTGTTTTAATTAATCCAATTTCAGCTTCTTTGGCTGTTTGGAATATAAGTTGTAGACTATGATTTTTTTCTACTTGTAGCTCTGTAAATAATATTTATTAAGGGATAAATTTTAAGTTAAAAAATCTACAGCTTCGAAAATCATCTGCGTTTTTTACAGTTTAGAAAAAACCTTTTTGCTTTTCATTTCAGCCTCTTGGTTACTTATTAAAGTGGCTGTACCGGATCCCAGGTTTTTTACCTGTCAAAAACACAAATTCTATTCGTATATTATTGCGACCGTGGGGAATTATCTTAATTTGTCTTACATGTCCGGTTAAACTCGACATCAAATTCACTGAATAAAGGTCGGGTCACACATAACCGCACTGAGCCCGATTTCACGGTGATAGGGAAAGTGGGGCAAATTGATTCGGGAAAATTCAAAGCTCTCATAAATATATAAAGCATTTTTGTCAAAATAAGTCTATTGTTTTACGTACGTATATCTCTTTGTTTACATAAAACAGATTATTGTCTTGTTTATATTATTCCGACAGTAGGAAATTATTTTAATTTGTCTAACATGTTTTTAGGTTGCTTTTAAAATACACTGCATAAAAATTATGATCATAATAAACCAATCAAAAACATAATAAATTTTGGCATCGCAATTCATTTTTTATAACTATGGCGTGGTTAAGTAAATATAAATAGAGACGAATTATTAAATGACTTTTACTGGCAAAATTAGACAAAAGCCAGAGAAACTGTACGTTCATTAAAAATTAATTATTTACAGTGCTCGAAAATAGCATTTGTATATTTAGATGAATGCCATATTTTTCATTACGTCGTTTCATTCAATATTTGAGAAGGAACTTATCGCATAACCGCAATTATTTGTGGTTGTGTGTTGGAAAATTTTCAGTTTGAAGATCATACATAAATAACCGCTATAAGAATATTGATCTTTATAGGGTTTTTTTCTCTCCGGGAGCCATCTGCATGCCTGATGGTGCTGCAGCCTGAGAGATATGGTACCACACTCCCGTTTTATTGTATCCATTCCACAGTATTCTAGCTCTTTAAAGAAGGCGATATAGGTCTGCTGGGTGTGTACTGTAAATTTCCGGGGGCACTCAAAAATTCCCGAAGATTGTGTGTCTCTTGTTATCCAATGCGTCAAACTTTAAAAATTTGGGCTTTTGTTTTGGTCTCTTTTTCACATTGCAGTTCAAAAATTCGAACAGTTCGGACGTCGCGTAGAAAATTACATAATTTTTCCCGGTGTGGCGACTAGAGAAGCTGTACGGGCGTTTTTACTTTTGGGGATCAAGTAGAGACTCACGCTAAATTGACGGCATCTTTCTTTTGGAGCTAAGCGCTGTGAGGGAAGATTTCTATAAGCTGATGGTATCCTGTTTGCTAGTGAACACGAGATGTTTCTGAAATGGCGGGAAATGGATGGGCGTACCATGGGAACTGTCAGTAGTGACAGTGAAGGTTATACGTAATACCAGTAGCAGTTCTTGGTTTGACAGCTGTCAATTTATGCATTGCATCGAAAATTTGTAGTGTACATCTCGTACGCACGCCATTGGTAGAAATCCTTGTTAAAAAATTCACATAAAAAAGCCTATTGGTGCTTAGTCGGTGCATAAGAAATTTTATGAAAATGTCTAAAGTTATATTAAAAAAAAAAACATTTTTCCTGAAAACTTTAACACCCTGTAGCTTAAAAGTTAAAATTTTTAAGAAATATGTTCATATGAACTTTCTTTTGAAATGAGCTAAGGAATCATCCTCCGTATTTTTAGCCATAAATTACACCCCGTATATTGAGGAAGCCTGTCTCAGTGCAGCCTTTGTTGGTCCTTTACTCAGTTTTGGACCGCACTTAAGTAAGAAGTTGCTCTTTGGCACTCCAACAGCTGGTTCTGGCCTGACATATATCGTGACTAACCCTCTTCTTGCCAGTTCATCCTCATTGTGATTTTCTGAGCCTATATTTTAAAAAGCAATAAATTATTGTTCTAATAGCGCTTGGTTATTTATGGTTGGGGATATGTTGTTATGCTCCCTGTCCTGATTTTTTACCGTCTTTCTGTCTGGGATAAGTTGGGACCACTTATACGACGATATACACCAGCTTAAAAAACTCCCTGCCTAGGAGCTAAAAAATATGATATTGCAGGAATAAAATAACATCGACCAAAATGTATTTTTTCTTATAATGTTTCGTCGCCTTTTGGCAGTCAGTAACGCAAAAGAAGAAAATTTACGTTAATAATGATAAGTTTTTCTCATTAACTTATTTTTTTAGTTTTGGGTACCTTTGCTTTATCAGAAAAAATCGTAAAGTCAAATTATGCATTTTAATTTATTATATTTTTTAGGTTGTGGTAACGAAAAAGACCACTAAAATATTGCAGTATTCAAATATAAACTATAAACTAAAAATAACTAAAAAATAATTATTTCAGAGTGACCCAAATTTTTTGCTTGTCAGTGTATTTTGCAATTACAATTTATTGTGTTATTTTAACCGAATTGTGTTATTCAGTTGTTATTATAATAAATGTTACTTTAATGCAATTACGCCAACTTGGGTTAACTAGGTAATATCAATATATTCTTATATTCAACAACATTTTCAAAATATCCGATTCAAACTTGCAATAAATATCGGTTATGCGCAAATAATAAATAAACCAAATTTATAAATAACCTATAAATTTGATTCACATTTCAAATGTTTTGAAAGTCCCGAACCGACAGTAAAATTTTAATAAAATCAATTTATTGTGTTATTTTAATCGAATTGTGTTATTATAATAAATGTTATTTTAATGCATTTACGCCAACCTAGGTTAACTAGGTAATAACAATATATTCTCATATTCAATCAACAACGTTTTTAAAGTATCCGATTCAAACTTGCAATAAATATCAGTAATGCGCAAATAATAAATAAACCAAATTTATAAATAACGTATAAATTCGATTCACAATTTAAATGTTTTGAAAGTCCGGAACCGACGGTAAAATTTTAATAAAATTATTCATCTGCTTTAATATACGGTATGTGCGGTTTGTGTAATATTGTCTCTGATGAAAATTTATTACATGCCGTAAATAATGCGCCGATAAATTTTCGAAAATTCGACCGCTGTTGCCATTTAAAACCGGGAGAAGCTTTTAAATTGGACATATTTATTTGCAAGTACACATGTTCTTTTTTTTTTGTGGCACATGTTAAACTTGGCAATATAAGTAGGGGAAAGTGACCAAATATGGAGTTACATTTTGTTTTTTACTCATAATTTGCATAAAAATTATAAATAAAAACATTTTCGTAGTAATTATTAACAATCCTATATTTGTCCTTTATTTTGTATACATTTTTAGTTATCATGGGTAATTTTAATTAAGATTCTTAAAAATAAATAAATATTTATAAGGGTAGCTAAATATGGAATAGGTACCCCAAATATGGAATACTATAAACTAGACTGGGCCAAAAAATCGACTTTTTTAAATAAATTAAAAATATTGTTTAGGGCGACAAAAAGGAAATATCATGAAAATTTGAGCCATTACTATTAATTATATTATTTAATTTAGTACGAGCCCCGTCTCAATGAAGTTGGCCCAACTGATATAAATAAATATTTGTAAAGGACTCCGCAGCATTTGAATTGAAAACTAGCATCGGTAAAATTCTTTAATAGTTTAGTATATTAAAGTCCCCTGCCTACTGGTAATATTTTCATAAAAATTTCGGGGGTCACCGGAAATATTATGTATTAAGGGCTTTCCAAACTGACGTCTCTGGATGATACAAAAAACACAATATATTTAGTATATTTTTTAAAACATAATAGAAGATCGAAATATGGGTAATTTAGATAAAAATATAAATATTTAAAAGATAAAATTTCCTTTAAAGTTTGCAGTCCCTCAAAGTATCTACAAGGTGGTTCAAATCATAACCCAGGAAAATTGTGCCAATACAACCACATTTAAGATGGTTTAAACCATCAAATGAATGTTAAAACAGTTGAGGATAAATTTTTTAGTGCCCTTTTAAAGACCTTTTAATAAGTTTTAATTGTTTAACTTTTTGGGGCATTCCTAGAGGAAACAAAAAAGAACCTAATAATTACATATTTTAGCTGGTTGGCCCAACTTCACTGAGACGGGGCTTGTATATTTGCGAGTATAGTATTATTTTTTTAAACCTTTAAAAGTTATAAGAAAGCTATAAAACAAAACGTTGCTACAGCGACGAAAGCGCTTGCTCTACTGGCATGTTACCATTTCTACACGCGAATGGGCATTAAAAAAAGAGACAAACCCCTCTAATTGCGTGTGTGAGTTTCCGTTTAAGAGAAATGCCGGTATTCCATATTAGGGATACTATTCCATATTAGGGATACTATTCCATATTTGGTCACTTTTCTCTAAGTTTTGATATATTTGTCTAAACGGTTTCGCTATTAAGCAATAAAAATGGGTATCTCTAGATCCAAAATGGCGAAAAATATAGAAATTACCCGATTTTTTGTTTTCTTCCTGGGTAGAAATAAACACTATTAAAAACAAGGCAATGAATTTCAGAAAAAATATAAAGCATCATTGTATAATAACATAAATAGAACAAAGAATGGTTCACAGTCAACGTTTCAAATAATGTTGTATAAAGCCACGAACCGTGAGCTCGTGGATATTTAGACTTAAAACAGTGAAAGATAACGATAAAGTATACCTTTTTGACCTTAAAAACATAAAATATTCATATCAACTAATAAAATAGCTGTAAAATCACGCACAAAAAGATAGCACTTAATTATCAGTACTAGGGCTGGCAAAATACGAAAAAAAAAACAAAACCGGTTTCGGTTAAAACCGGTTAACCGAATATTTAAATACCGGTATTAAAAACCGATATTAAAACCGGTTTTAAAAACCGGTTTCGGTTTTAGAAACCGAAAACGGTTTTTAAAACCGATACACCGAAATCGGTTTTTAAAGCCGAAAACCGAAAACGGTCTTTAAAAACATTTTCTTTCAAAATGCATCCTAAAATATTTTTTTTATTTTTTATTTTACTTGTTTAAACGACTGTTTTATATATGACTATTTTCAACCAGCATATTTAAAAATGTTTTATAATGTTAAAAATACATTGTAATAAAAATAAATATTTTTTGTCCAATATTAAAAAATGGGTTCTTTAAATTTATTTTGTTACATATCTTTTAAAATTAAAATTGAATTTAAAAAAGTTTTATATGAAAGTTGCTCATTTTTGTATGTAGATTAAGATTCTAAATAAAAAAATTGAGTTGCCTTTTGAAAAACAAAGTTGATATGAATATGACCTTAAAATTTTAGTCAAGGTCACAAACTTATAATACCATTAAATTTACCCATTTATTTCAAACAATTCTCACTAGAAACATTTTCTTCTAAAATGCGCCGTTTTCTGGTTATTTGCCTGTCTAAGGTTAAATGAACCACCCTGTATAATCTGTCAACCAATATCTGATTTTACAAAATGAACGGTTTTTCTTTTTTTAGATATAAACCGCAATCAACCAAAAACCTATTAATTGATATTCGAAGAAACGCTTTTCGATTTTGGTCCGATTATCCAAATAACCGATATTTGAAAACCGATTATCCAAAAACCGGTATTTGAAAACCGCTCTTTTTAAAACCGTTTAACCGCTATTCGAAAACCGGTTTTTCCAAACCGGTTAACCGGTATTCGAAAACCGTTTTCAAATACCGGTTAACCGGTATTCAAAACCGGTTTTCGAATACTGGTTTTCGGTTTTGGCCAAAACCGCGGTTAACCGAAAACCGATTAACCGGTTAACCGAAAACCGGTTTCGGTTACCAGCCCTAATCAGTACACAAGGAGGACTACAGGTAGCGCCCTCTATTAGGTATAACAAAATCGCTACCAGATTTTGATTTTTTATCCCAAAAAACCTCTTAGTGTCAATTTTCGGATCAATAGTTATCATAAAATTAAATAAAATTAAAAATAAAATTTAAACTTTGACACCCTGTATCTCTCCCTTAAAAATATTTTGTCGATGTCTGTCTTTTAATTTTAATTGTTGGAGGCTTTAACAAAACAATGTTTTACGTTACAATTTGAAGTAAAATTTTATTTAATTACTATGAAACGAAAACAATTACTACAGAGGCTTTAATACTGTACAGTACTTATATATGTGTTTTAAAACGAATTAAATGGTCATTATGAAGGGATTACTTCAAAATGAGGCACATGAATGTTGCTAAATGAGCATACTTATCCTTAATTTAGATTTTAAATTAGCTGTAGGGCGTAGGGACATTTTACTTGTTATAACTTTTAGTAGACTTAATAACTAACCTTATTTTCAAAATGGTTTCATAACGTAGATATCCTACATTTAGATCCGCAGTGGCAAGAAGCATTTTTCGGATTTTTACGACCTCGCGCTGTGGGTGGACGAACATGCGCACTTAAAGCCGTGGCAAAATACAAACACCGGCACCCCGTACCCTTCGTCCGCGGTCTGACCGTGACGCTCATTAGCTACCGTACTTCGAACAGAAAACTAGGACGCCGTCGAAATTCTTTCCGATAATGCGGATAGTTTGTTTGGCGCCAGGTGCATTTACCCCCAACTTGCTTGCCCACAAACCGTTTTTTTCGCTCATGAAATGTAACTTTTGTTTCGCGCAGGTTATAACTTTGGCAATCCATCGAGATCAGTGTTTCATAACGCAAAAACATTCTTTATACTTTTTCTGGTAGATATAATATACAGGTTCTATTTATTTAGATGCCTTTTTTAAAGTTTATTGACCGATCTGTTTAAACAAACAATTTGTGAAAAATGTATATTAGTCGTTAGGCCAGTAATAACATGGACTTCATGATAAGAACACTTTAAAAACCTTTGCAGGGGGATTCCTTTAGACGAGTCTACCACGAATATTTATACCACCATATTTGGAAGCGGCGCTTTAAACCAGCCTGTCAATGTCAAATGTTTCGGGTGTCGTACTGGGCGAACGCGTCACTTTTGTCGGACAAGTTTACCACAGTGTTTTACATTCAATTTTTAAACATTTTGCCAAAAAGGGTGAGGGTAACAGTCATGAAACTATAGGTCTCAAACATATGTTTCGGGTATCGGGCTAGGCGGCTTTCGTAACCCTTACGGTTTTTAGCACAATTTTTAAAAATTGCATGTAAACTTGTCCGAAATAAATAATAGTTTAAAAAACTAAAAAAGACGCTTTTATATGCAACCGAACTAAAAATTAGAAAATAATTTTTCATTACAAAGAGTTTGTCACTTCAGAGTAAAAAGCGTGGGGTGCATTTTACTATTTTTCATAACTTTTCCCTCATAGATATTTGCAAATAGAATAATTATAACATTTAATATATTAAGCACCCCACGCTTTTATTCTGAAGTGACAAACTCTTTGTAATGAAAAATTATTTTCTAATTTTTAGTTCGGTTGCATATAAAAGCGTGTTTTTTTAATTTTTAAAACTATTATTTATTTTTCACTTTTTAGTTCGATATATCAATTAGTTTTTAAAAATAAATGCTCCAGTTTATTCACAAAAATCCTTCGTCATTTTGTCAAGAGACACAGAGGATCTGTAAAGGAATTTATTTATCCTGGCGGTCCTAATCAGGATAACGGGATACTGTTTGCAGATTATTGCATTGTCATCGGTCCTTGATACGTGTGCAAAGTTTCAAAGAAATTGAATCGCTGGAAGTTGGTAAAAATTAGGCTCAAAGATTCCGTTACATAGATAGATAGTTACAACCCAAGCTAATAAAAGCGTGTTAAATAATTAATAGTTTAAAAACTAAAAAACACGCTTTTATATGCAACCGAACTAAAAATTAGAAAATAATTTTTCATTAAAAAAAATATTGTCATTTCATAGTAAAAAGCGTGGGGTGCATTTTACTATTTTTCATAACTTTTCCATCATAGATATTTGCAAATATAATAATTATAACATTTAATATATTTATCACCCCACGCTTTTTACTATGAAATGACAATATTTTTTAATGAAAAATTATTTTCTAATTTTTAGTTCGGTTGCATATAAAAGCGTGTTTTTTGGATTTTAAACTATTAATTATTTTTCATTTTTAGTTTCTGCTACTCTTGACAAAATGGCGAAAAATTTTTTTAATGAACAAGAGTAACAAATTTTAAAATTTTTCCAACAGATTGCAACTCACTAAAAAATTTCTTCTTCATTAAGTAGCAAAGTTTGACCAACAGATGGCAATCCAGGCAATGTTTGGACCGTTGCCAACTTATTGCAACCCACTAAAAATTTCTTCTTCATTTAATAGCAAAGTTTGAAATGTTGCCAACAGATGGCAACCTAGGTGTTGTTTTTATAATATAATGGAATTTTTTTTCCTGGCGATCCAAAAAGATAACGGGATACTGTTTGCAGATTATTGCATTGTCATGTTTCCTTAATACGTGTGCAAAGTTTCAAAGAAATCGAATAGCTGGAAGTTGGTTAAAATTAGGCTCAAAGATTCCGTTACATAGCCAGATAGTTACAACCCAAGTTAATAAAAGCGTGTTAAAAATTGAACACCAATGGTGCAACTAACCCTATATTTTTATTGTTCATAAAAATTGAACACCAATGGTGCAACTAACCAAATTGTGTAAAAACTAAAAAATTTCTTCTTCATTTAATAGCAAAGTTTGAAATGTTGCCAACAGATGGCACCCTAGGTGTTGTTTTTATAATATAATGGAATTTTTTTCCTGGCGATCCAAAAAAGATAACGGGATACTGTTTGCAGATTATTGCATTGTCATGTTTCCTTAATACGTGTGCAAAGTTTCAAAGAAATCGAATAGCTGGAAGTTGGTTAAAATTAGGCTCAAAGATTCCGTTACATAGCCAGATTGATAGTTACAACCCAAGTTAATAAAAGCGTGTTAAAAAAGTGACGAGTTCGCCCAGTTTGACATCCGAAACCTTCCTAAAAAGGTTTTAAAAGTGTTCTTATGGTAGGGGAGTCCAAGAGGGGATTTTGGGATTTACTACAGCGCGGCAGAATAATATGGAGGAGGATACCTTGGACCCGGTTAAGTACCTCCACCAATTATGAGCACCGTATACAGGGCCGATCATAAAAACCAAAATATTTCCACTAGAATTTGTTGAGCGCGTCAGATTAAGGTAGGGTAAGTTAATTACATGCCAAACAGTGTATATTCTACTAATCTGACAATTTGAGAGTGACGTAAAGAAAACTGAGGGCTACAAAGAAAAACGTCAGATTAGCATTTTCGAGCGTGGCTATTTTTTTTTTTTTTAAGAAAATAATTTAGGGATTACGAGAAATATATAATTCGATAAAACCCGAACGATTTCCACAAGCCGAAATATTAATAGTATTTTTTGACATATTTAAAAGTCTATAGCTACTTCCCCCACCAATGAAAAGGTATACATTATGTAACATTTTTTCTTCTTATCATCTAAGCTTTGCAACCCAATAGGTCTCTATGACGCTTGAGTAAATCCCCATTTAGCATCGTGGGCCCCCTACTATTATCATAAAATCCATTTCATTACTGACCAGGGACTATAGGGTTTTCCGTGTTAAGGTTTTTTTTCAGAAATTTTACCAAATATAAGTGTACAGTATCACTTTCCCTGAAATTTAAATGAATACCTTCTGTAAAAGTTATCATTAACATTAAAAAAATATATACCTTGCTCATATTATTATCGTTAGAAATTTCATTGCAATGTATTGAACGGTTTAGATTTTAGAAGGAGGGAAGAGGGGGTAGACTCTTGGTCCTCAGTGTTGCAACTGCAAATCTGGGGCTATTGTAGTTTGATAAAAGTCAGCTTCAAATTAAGAGTTTAGCAAAAAAGCTCTGATACAAAGATGTGATGGCCCTCACGTTAAAGCCGACCTAATCTGGTATACAGACGGCTTTACAACAGACCAAAGAGTTGGAGCCGGTATATATGAAGACACACCAAGGAAGAAAATAAACTCAGGCAACCTTCTATAGTGTTCCAGGTGGAAAATGTAGCTAAGGAAATCACCAGAAGGAACTATAGGGAAAAAACCATAGTTATTTATTCGGACAGTTAGGCAGCCATCAGGGCGATCAGTTTTTGCTGGTGCAGGACTGTGTAAGTTGCCCTGGATAGGGTGGGTACGTTCAACAAGCTGACTAGTGCCTAGGTACCAGGTCATGAGGGCCACCAAGGCAATGAAGTAGCTAATAAACTTGTGAGGAGACTGCTGGTAGGGCAATAAAAGCTCCTTAGATTATGGAGCAGCATGTAGGAATCCTAAGTTAGGTGTGTAAAAACACTAGGATCAAGCCAAGCGAAAATAATCGTAAAGTCATACTTGCAAAATTTACAAAAGGACTTGTAAATTACAGCCGGAAAGTAATAAGAATTATAGAGGGTCAACTAACAGCTCATTACAGACTAAACACCTGAAAACAATGGACCTTGTGCTGCCAAAAAGAAAAACCAACCGCAGAATACTTATGGTTCTTCTGTGAAGCTCTTTGTCGTTAGTTATTTGCAAAGATGGGCGAGGACAAACCCAAATCATTAAGATTTACAAAGAAGCCACTTTGAAGTTTGTATCATGTCTGATTAAAAAGACCAGATTGGATGGCGAGCTGCTATGGATGAAAAACACATAATAAACCTGTGCTGGTTGCATTGGTAAAGGATGTACATATAACCTCCAAGCTAATCTAAATCTCTGGATCAAATATATTTTTTTGTAGAGTGGGTATTTTAATAAGGGGATTTGGACTATAAATGTAAAACGATATTAGGGCTAACAATATGGTTCCAGGAATACGATTCCCGTATTTAAAGACCCTAAAATTTATCTTTTAAGTTCTGGATTTAATTTATAACACCAATTTTAATAAAGTATAAATTATCGACGAAATCCACCCAAACCCTGAGAGTAACACTTCTGCAAACCACAATATATCCAAAATTAATCTCGAGGTTATCCTTACGACATCTGCTCCTGACTTTGCGATAAATGAAATATTTTATGCCGAAAACGCCGCACATTAATCGGTTGTGCGCGTTTTGCCCTCTCGATAAATTTAAATGGGCGGGGCGAGTAGGGAAATATCTTGATCGCGGTCGTGATATTTTCCCCAAATTGATAGGGCGAATTATTATTGGCTTGTAAGTTTTGCGGAAATTGGGAATTTGCGAGTTTCTTAGGAAAATTATGAGAAGTGAGTTGTCTGGGGCCGATTGTGTTTTGGGCGGATGAGTAATTTTATTTGAGTTTCGAAAGTTTTGCAGTTGACTCTAAGGCCTGATTTTTGATCTAAAGAGATTTTAAATGATAAAAATGGTTTGGATGATTTACTGTATAAATTCATTTAACAAACAGTAAAATTAAGGTAAAATGTTTAAAGAAGCAAGTTATTTAGAACACTCTTACTAAAGGGTATTTAAAACACAAAAATAGATTATAGTCTCCCTCGTGGCGCTGTGGACAGAGCTTTGATTTTCGAAGTCAGAAGTCGCCGGTTCGATTCCCAGCGGGGAGACATATTTAGGTAGTAGTTATTTAAAAATAACGACCGTAGTGGCACTACCGCGTTGTCTAAAAGGTGTTGTGAAATGCATAACTGCATGTTTCAGTGCTTGGACAACGTTGACGGAACAGGGGAACGATGGGTTAAACATCTAATAACCCGACACCCACGCTACTCTGGTATTTATAGGCATATGTCTTCGTGGGATGTCAATAAGGTTTAACAAAAAAATGACCATGCAGTCAAATAATTTATATTTTTTTAAGCAAAAACCATACCTCGCGAAATCCCATGTAAATTTTAAGGGGTTAGTTATTGGTTCCCCTGTACATTTTACAGAAAAATGTAAGATAACTTTTCGAAAAGACGAATATAACAAATCCTGGTGCCAAGTTTAAACAAAAAAATAAAATGCTAATTTTATTCAATTATTCAATTAAATGTAATTACAAAATTACCAAATTTTTGGTTTAGGTAAAAGCAAACAGGCAACTGTATAATGAATGTTGTCACTGACATAAGGAAAAGTGTCAGTAAATCAGTGACAGAACCGGGTTTGCCGTTGGCTTATAGGCTTTCGCCCATCGCCCGGCACGCGCAACCGCGTTAACCCCCTATCCAACTTAAACCACTCTTAAGAGAACCCGCGAGAGCCAGCAAGCTTGCTTGCCAGCCCTCTTAGCCCAACTCCTTAGCGTCCTAACTCACCCCCTCCCATCAGAGATCGAGGACACACCCCGACTCCGCAGAGAAGGGCGTGAGCCCACCAGCGGGGAAAGAAGACCAGCTTTATTTTATTTGTCATTTCCTATTATACATGTGCCTTAACCTAACCTATTCTATTACTTAACAGCTTTCTATATGACTCACGACAGCACTGGGGTATTTGGTTTTTTGCCCCCGTCCTATTCGTCAAAGTCGTCGTCGCTCATAACCAATTCTGCCCATTCGTTGATTATGCCTGCGACGGTTTGATCAACTTTTCCCCTTCCCTCAGTTGCATCCTTCTCCCCCCATTCTACCCATCGCCACTGCTCTCCCTTGCCTCCTATTTTCTCTCATACATCCCTCTCGCACATGTTCTATGTCCTCATACTCTCCGCATTCACACCTTCCATCCCCTTCCCTTAATTTAAATCTGTGCAGGTAACCCTTCATGTTACCATGCCCGGTCACCAATTGTGCCCCCTTTTTCCCAAGTTAATCTTTTCTCTCCCCACTTCCCTGCACATCACGTATGTATCCCTCCCTTTGTCCGACTGTGCCCATTCTTCCTGCCATCTTCTCTCTACCTCCTCTTTATATAAGCTATTCTTCTCCTTTTTTTTTTTTGATAATCCCCCTATGTCCCTGGTTATATCCCCCCCTCCCCCTGCCTTTTCCCTTGCCACCGTGTGTGCCTTGATGGCCCCTTCAATTCTCTCTTCCCTACTTTTCTTAAATATTACCTCTACTTTCATTCCCCTAACGCTCAGCTCATACACATTCCTGTTTATCATGCATACCAACGGCTCTCTGCTTACTTTCTTTCCTAACATTTGCACCCCAATCAGACAGTCTGACCCCACTCTCTCCACTTTCCCATTCCCTCTTTTCATTCGCTCCGTCGCATACCACACTGCCAGTAGTTCACTTTCCAGTGCACTCCTGCCCATTCCTATCCCCTCACCTTCAGTTGTCCATTCTCCATTCATTCTGTAAGCCATCCCTATTCCCCCCTTCCCCTCTTATTGTTCCGTCCACGTATATTAGTCTGTCGTACGTCCTTTCCGTCTCCCTGTCCGTTATGGTCTTTACCCCCTGTGTCCCGGTCTGCTTCTGTCCTTCGTCCTCACTCTCTCCCTCTCAACCGCCTCCCTAATAGGAACGGTCTTTGCATCGCATCAAATTGTTTACTTACTCTGGAATCTCTCGCCTTGTGCCCCCATACTTCCGCACAGTACAGAATCGCTCTTTCACCACCCTTTCATATATTTCTTTCAACATAGTCGCTCTTCCAGCCTATCTTTCCCATTATCTCATTCACTCGCCCTCTTACACTTTTCACGTGCTCCAGAAATAGCAGCTTTATATCTATACGCACCCCCAGATATTTCACTGAATTCTTTAATTCCACCCTCTTCCCATCAATATTAATCACGGGAGGTCTTATTTTCCCCCTGGCCTCTACGAACATAACCTCCGTCTTGGCCGCATTATAGCATGCCTTGACCTCCCTCGCCCAGTCCCGGCACCCCTCCCAAACCATTTCCCACCCTCTCTCTATCTTCTTTACTGATTTTCCCCTTATGATTACCACTTGGTCGTCGGCATATGCCTGACACTGTGCTATTTCCCCTCTCTTACATTAATTGCTTCCATCCTCCTGAACCATCCTTCCATTCCAATTAGCCACAATGTTGGCCCCAGGCTCGATCCCTGGAGACAACCCCTTTTAACCGTTCGTTCCACTCTTCCACTTCTTACTATTCTTCCAGTCAGAAACATCCAGACCATTCTTCTCATTCTCCCATTCACTCCTGCTCCTTTCAGCTCCCTGTCAATCGCCGGCGGCCAGGCCATGTTGAACGCATTCGACAGGTCCAACGTGCATACTAATTGGTGGTCACCCCCCTCCTGAGTTCCCTCATTATTCCTGTCATCCTCTCCACCGCTTCTCGTGTCCCTAATCCCTCCCTGAACCCAAACTGCTTCCTATTAATTGCCCCTTTTTCTTCGCACTCGTATTGTATCCGTCTGTTCAAAATTTTTTCCAGTGTTCTTCCCATAGTTGGGATCATGCTCACGGGTCTTTCCCCTCATCCAGCTTTAGGTATCCACGCCACCTCTGCCTTCTTCCAGATTTGGGAAAGTACCCCTTCCTCAAGCATTTGTTATAGATCATTAGTAACTGTTAACAGTAAATCAGTGACAGTCAGTATTTGAAACAAAAAATATGTTTGTTTGCTAGTGGTTGCTGTCTGTTTGGTTTTACCTGAACCGAAAATCTGGTAGATTCGCTTAGTATTATTATTTTTTAACTTGGCACGAGGGTTTGTCGGATTCGGCTCTTCAAAAGTTATCTTACTTTTTTTTCTGTAAAATGTACAGGGAAGCCAATAATTAACCCTCTTAAAATGTACATGAGATTTTCGCTCGGCGACGCACCACCCGGTATACTAAATTTTATTTTAATATTGGGGGTGGTATATCATAGGTTTATTGAAACTTTTCTTCTTAAAATAACCCAAGAATTTAGACCAATAAAAATATAATAATTAATTAGGTAGCTCATTTTCAAAAAAATAATAAATATATATATAGGTATATTCTAAAATTCCTAATGGTTTTTTCCGACTTAACCAAAAAATTTTAGATATAGCTATATAGACTACATCGACCAATTCTGTCATATTTATTCCAAACGTTCTGTACATTATTGTAGCATAATTTGCAGTTACGGTACGTGGAACAGTATTGGATTTGCCCAATGTCTTTCTTTTAAGACTATAAGCGATATCCCTAAGTAATTTCATTACCAGTTTAATCTAAAAACCTGTTTCTCGAATAAATCCATCCCGAAAACCTTTTAAAACATCAGGATTAAAACTTTTTGGCGATTTGCATCCACCGCTCTCCTTTATTTTATTGTGGATTTTTAAGGCGATTTATAGAAATGGCTTAGTAGAAATTTTCATTTGCCTTAGACAGGAAAAGGGCCGAAATCTGGATCGTTTGGGGTGCCGTAAACACAAATTGCTTGCTTTTAACTTTTGACTTTATTAGGGATCAGAGGAATTACTCATTTTGAATTGAAAGTCAATATTTTATACCTGCCGTGATTGGGGTTGCCATAAATTCCGTTAGCCAATGTCGGGACACTTGAATTTCTGTTATGTTTAGGTTTGACGGAAGGAGGCTGGACACTATTTTAAATCTGCAGCGGGACTCCGTGTACTGTAGTATTCTACAAAACGATTACATTCTACCCATAGATAACCTACATTTAGATCCGCAGTGGCAAGAAGCATTTTTCGGATTTTTACGACCGCGCGCAGTGGGTGGACGAACATGCGCACTTAAAAGCCGTGGCAAAATACAAACACCGGCACCCCGTACCCTTCGTCCGCGGTCTGACCGTAACGCTCATTAGCTACCGTACTTCGAACAGACGGCGTCCTGGCCGTCAACAAATTATTTCTTATAATGCGAATAGTTTGTTTGGGTACGGGTGCGTTTACCCTCAACTGGCTTGCGTACAAACCGGTTTTTTCGCCCATGAAATGTAACTTTTGTTTCGCGCAGGTTATAACATTAGCAATCCATCGAGATCAGTAATTCTACCTCACTCGCACTCTGTGTTCAAGAAAACACGCTTGAAGTCGATCAAATTGGTCGCCTATAAGCAAGGTCTCCGAACGTGTAGAATTCTACCAAAATTTTAAAAAGTTGTACATAACCTTAAAATAAATTTAGGTGTTTGTTAGTTTGCTATGATTTATATATTTATTTGGTTGTTTTTGTGTTATTAGAATGCAAAACTGCATTTTATTGTTTTTTACAATAAAATGAAAATATAATTTTAGTTCTAGCCATGTGTTTACTGTCCAACCAATGTAACTTTGATTTTTGCAAAGATTCACAATGGTATAAAGCTAATTTGGTATTGATTTTTCTAGTTTAGATAAATTGGTCACATATTTTTGGTTTACTGATTTAAAATTATTTACAGTAGGGAACATTGATAGCTATTTATTTAAAATAAAAAAGGTTAAGTTAATCTCCAGAAAAAGCTTCTTTAATTAAAGCAGGGAGATTCGATAGACATAATAACTGCCAATGCGATAGTTTAAAATTGACTCCAAGAGTAAAAGAGAATCAAATTAAATAAAAATCGATTAAAAACCCAACCCCTTTTTTGTTCCCGTGTTCAAAACAATAATTAAAAAGTTAATTGCTCAATAATGATATTCCGTAAATCCAATTCGCAATAGCTGTATGTGTGCCCTTTTTCATCTTGCACAGTTAAACAGAGAAGTAGTAGTTAAACAGGAAGTATTAGTACACATGTATAAACATTTTATGAACCTTTCCGATGTTTAGTCTATTGTGACACAGAGTACCAAAAAGTGCCATTATCGACTTCTCGAGTAGAAATCTACTATAGAGCACGGAGTCCCGCTGTTGATTTTTTAAAAAAACTTTACAGATTGTTCGGAAAGTCAACGATTATTTTGAATTACCTTGTATATCATATGGCGATTTTTAATACCGTTTCGGCTATTTTAGATAAATTAGCTAAAAAATAGGTGGAAATGAAAAAAAAAACATAATTAATTTAAACTTTAAAGTCTTTTATATTAAACAACTTTTTGTATTTTAATATATCTTTAAGAAAACACACTATAAAATTCAGCACAAATCATTTTAAAGGTAAACTAGCGAAATTGGTTCGACAAATTGTGCCAACAATCTGTTTCTTTCGTCGGTCCGCTGAAAAATCTTTCTGAATTGACGAAGGAATTCAAAAATAAATATTCTCATATTTGATGATTGACAGATGATAAAGGAGTTCTTACAAAATCAAATATTTTGTTTCAACTCGTAAATTGGAACTTGTCGCTATGAAATCGTGATGTCGGCGTCGGGACATAGGGTCTAATAACGATGATAGTCCCGATATATTGGGACATTCGGGATTGGCACCGTTGCCTGACCAACTTGTCATAAAGAGAGCAATAATTTTGTGTATGATTAATTAAGTATTGGATAATTATGAAAATTAATATCCGGCAGTGTTGACGCAGTGGTAACATTTTTTTTTTTATAAGGCCTGAAATTTCATTTAAAACAGTACATTTTCATATGTATATTATTTTTAATTACAACAAAAATAATAAAGCTCAAATTTTAAAATAATTATTTTCTCATACCGAGCGTTTATAGTTTGTCATGTAAATATACTGTATAAGTGTTATGTTTTTTAGCTGCTCCGGTATATGTTTATTGGAACATGGGTCTTTTAAATTAAAAAAATTGGGTGGCTAGGTTCATACACTCGTCGACAAAATTATCGCAACGGCTCGATTTTCTCCATAAGCTTTAATACAAAAAGCTTTCATTTAAATGGCGCTTTTAATAATTGGGTTATTAAGACAATTAAAAAAAGAAAATGTTAAGGAAAGGTTAAGCTATAACTTTATCGTAACCGTTGTTATTTACTGTTAACAATACATCCTACAGGGTGATTAAAAGTTAAAAAAAAATAACAATTTTTATTCTCTCTGTATGATGTGCTGTTAAAAGAGAGTAACCAAATTTGTGATGATAACACATCAGAAATAAGTGAAAGTATTATTAATTTTTGCCAAAAACTTTTAATCACCCTGTAGAATGTATTGTAAACAGTAAATAACAACTGTTACGCCAAAGTTATAGCTTAACCTTTTTCTAACATTTTTTTTTAACTGTCCTAATAACCTAAATATTAAAAGAGATATGGCCATTTAAATTAAAGAATTTTTTGTTTATGGAGAAAATTGAGCTGTTGCGATAATTTTTTCCAAGAGTGTATGTGTATATTGACCGGTTTAGGTTAAATTGTGCATATTTTTAAATGGTTTTCTTTTCTGTGTGGGGTTTTAATTTTTTGCAAATCTGTTGTATAATTGTTTTGAGCTATTATCTATTGCGGTTTTGATGAGTTTTATTATCTTCAGTAAAGATACAATAAATAATCTCTATCTAGGAGTTATTTCAAATAATTTTCAATGTGGAACTTGAATACTATTTCTGTGCTGTTTTTTCGACAGACAGCGGCGGGGTCGCATACCGACTGCTTAATAGCGAGAAAATTAATTTTGGCAATGGCTAATTGCTGGTTTAGATTGCTTCAGTACGAATTCTTTGGCAGCAACAACTATTTTTGATTTAAATGCTTTGAAGATTTGCATGGAGAAAAAATCGTATATTTAATGAGACAAATTGGATTACAAATTGCGGTTGCTTGAAATGATGCTGAACAAAATGTAATACAAGTAAAGGCTGGTCCAGACACAACGTCTTATCCAAACGATAAAACGTGCATGCAAATCGTTCGACAAAAAGTATAAAAGATAGCGCGTCCACACGTTTCCATCTAATCGGTCAAATTTTAGTTTCGAGACGTTTTCGGTCATGGAAGAAGCGCTTCTTTGGTCGCTCTATGCTATTTGCATTGCAATAAAAAGCAGAAATAAACAAAAAAATCGAAGCGTAAGATGGTCGAGGGGATGGTTGTTAAAAAGACGTGAATTTTTTTGGCGCGTTCTTTTTGTAAACGGTGTGTAAAGAGTTAATTTTTTGGTAACTGTTTCCTTGTTTGCCGCTTCATCAATTTCCTTGTATTTTTCAATCATTATTTCATATGCCTGTGACTTCTTATTCCGATCACTATACTCGGCACTTTTAACTTGCCACAAACAAGGGAAACTATGATAGAGTTCAATTAATTCTGTTAAAAATTGACGGGAACACTGACGAAGATCAGACATATTGCTTTTAAATTTTCAAATGCAAAATATATTTAAATATGCATACACAAAGCAACTAGTGCGATACGTACTACGAAAATATACTAAAACAATTTCCAATAAAACGGAAGTTTGTCCACACGCTTCAACTTGTCGAACTAATTTTCATAAAATGATGCCTCGCTCTTCAAATTTTCGATTTATCGTTCAACCTTATTTCGATCAAGCAAGACGTACGTTTTGTGGTCCACACGAGCCGTTTTACTTGATAGGACTTGTCTGATTCGATAAATCGTTTGATAAGACGTTGTGTCTGGACCGGCCTTAAAACAAGTTGCTGAAATGAATATAATTTTTATAAAATAAAGAAATAATGTAACTGTTTCTATCATTTGCGTGCGCAAAGTTAAACTTTGCGCACGTTATCTAACGTAAGAAAATATAATTCGTTGTTATGTTGCGTCCAGATTTGCAACAATTCGCTGCGCCACATAGCGCGGACGTGGACGTGGACGAAATTCACGTCGTTCCAAGGGATTGGGTACTTGAAGAATGATTCCAAGGTGATTCAGAGCTTGTCGGTTTTTGGAGCCCAGGGAGCGCACAAAATAGGTTGGTTTGTTTGGACGGATGTTTGGCGAATTGTTGCAAGTCTGGACGAAGCTTTTTTTCGCCCTTTCGGGGTCATCCCACCCAGGCCCGACGACCGCCCCCTAGGTGGTGCACTGCCGCCTGAAGGCTTATTGTACCTTGACCCCTACTCCTTCCCATACACACACCATTCATTCCATAACTTGGATGGTTGTTGCTCGGTCCGTTTGTTCACCCCGAGCAGAACACCGCGTGCCGTTGCCCAAAACCCACAATGCCGGTCACCCATCCAAGTTATGGGCTCGCACTTCACTGCTTAACTCCGGAGATCGACGCTTGCCGATACAACCGGAGCACAATTTTGTTGTCACCCGGTATACTATAGCTGCGGCTTCAAATATAAGAAATATGGTTAGTTTCTGCAATCGCATTTCGTGAATGTTTAAGTTTTGCACCTGCGTAGCGGTGCAGGATTTCCCGACCATCTTAACCTATAAATTATGTAAAAACAATCTCCGGCAACGCGTCTTTTTATTTTTTCCTTTATTTTCGCCATTCCTCTATTCTAGCGGCAGCGGCTCGCGTGAACTAGACCTGTTAAAGTATTAATTTTTTCATTTCCGAGGCGTGGCCCCGGTCGAGTGAACACGCAAATCTATACACATGATACCTTTTGCTCGTTTCACCTTAATTTGTTGAAAACTGGCTACCTGAAGATTGTTTTTCGGTTAAATTAAGGCCACTATTTAATTAGCTGTTTATTCATTCATTTAAATATACAGGGTGTTTCCTAAGTACGGTACGAAACTTGAAGGTGATTTCTTATGCCGTTTTATAAAAAATAGTTCCCATAAACATATGTCCGAAGTTGTTTGATTTCTGTGATAAAGGACGTTAAAATTGAAAAAAATCCTTATTTTTTAAATATCCCAAAAATCTTTACACGATTTGGATGAAATTTGGCACCTTTATTTATTGTAATTAATGCGCTTTTAAAAACTCTACTAAGATTAAGATTATTGGGTTCAGTGAGTTCTCAGTGGGCACCACTAAAAATATTATTGAGAAAAAAGTACGCCACTGACTTTTATAAGGTTTTGTTTGTCGATTAGGTAAGTAAAACTTTTTAGTCTCCTGTATTTTCTTTGTATTTCACCTCATTTACAAGAAAAAAAATAAAGCCAGTTTAAGTCATTCTTAAAAGTATTCATAAACAACATAAAAATAAAATACAAAAAATGATGTTAATTGTTTTTATACTTTAATTTTTTCTAAAATATACCCATATATATATATATATATATATATATATATATATATATATATATATATATATATATATGTATATATGTATATATGTAGAGTGATCATTCCGGGAGTATAATCGTTGGTCGTTTGTATTCCTTGCGAAATTTTGCAGACGTTTCGCCAAGATCACACTTGGCAAATTCAATGCTATCTAACTGGTGTCAGATGATTGACTGTTGTCAAGTCAGTCAGTCAATCATCTGACACCAGTTAGATAGCATTGAAAATGCCAAGTGTGATCTTGGCGAAATGTCTGCAAAATTCCGCAAGGAATACAAACGACCAACGGATATACTCCCGGAATGATCACTCTACATATTCATCTATCCGTGAAACTCTACGAACTAACATCTCAGAAGCGAAGCTAGATACCAAGAAAATACACGAAACTAAAAAGTTTCATTTTTAATTCCTTAATGGGAAAAAATATAAAATATTCATTAAAAGGCAGTGGCGTAGTTTTTTCTCAATAATATTGGCTGTGGTGGCTACTAAGACGCCACTGGACCCAATAATCTTAATCTAGGTACAGTTTACAAGCTCCTTATTACATTCAATATGCGTACCAAATTTCGTCTAACTTGTTTTAAGGGTTTATAAAACTTTAACGCCCTGTATCTCAGAAACAAGGCAAGTCCGGACATATATTGGTTTATAGGAGCTTTTTTCATAGAAATCTTTTTTTTATAAAAGAAGGTAAGGAATAGCCGCCTTCAGTTTTGTACTGTAGTTAGAAAACACTTTGTATTTCTGTAAAGGTTTCAAGTATGGTGGGAGACTGCTAATCGCCGACGCAAGCGCAAAATGTTATACTTGTTTTGCTTTAGCCTTGGGGAGTAACGAGAAGCATTGCTGGTAATATGAATGGCTTTGGCGCTTGCGTCGGAGGTTAGCCGTCTGCCGCGGTCGTCGGAATCATACCTTAAAGATTAAACTTGTGTTGCTCAGAATAAAAAAAAAACAAAATTTTGGTATGCCGGTATGAGTTTGTTACTTACAATGACGTCTCATTTGTAATTTGTTTGACACCTCTGCATTAAAATATTTTTAAATTTTTTAATTGTTTTTTTAAGTTAATATGCGATATATTATAAAAGAATAATTAGAATAGTACTCATAATGTATTACAAGAAAAGTAATTAATTTATTAGACAGTTTTGGTACACCCTGTTAGCATTTTGTCTTATGACAAATTTAAACTTAATTCGATATTTTTTTCCTTGAGTGTATTTTTGTTTAAATTACCCATACACGTTCAGGCAGTTATACCTACACAAATTGGGTTTGGGAAAACAATCCGATAAATCGTGCGGCCGTCTCGTCTGCGGGGGTTGCCTTAATATAATTACTATATGTTGACATACTCTGAATTTAAAAAATGTTTTGTTATTGTTAAGAATAAACCCAAAAGATCAAAATGTTAACAATCTGAAAATCGTGACATGATTTATTAAGTATCTATAGATATGGAATATACGTTACTTTCAACTTGCATCGATCGTAAGGTCTAATTAAGATGTTTAAGAATGATTTCTTCTTGATTAGCTCATATAAAATCATGACGTGGTTTATTAAGAAACAAAAATGTTTGATAGTATCTGTTATGTTTTTTCTCTGTTTTAGTTGATGTTTAAGATTGCCATGTCGGAAATGTACCATTTAATTATTACATGTGGCTTAAGCACTTAGCTTAAAAGTCCAAAAACGCATTTGAAAAAAAAATAATATAAAGAGGTTGTGCAAACATACGTGTTATTGATAGATTTTGGATGTCAGAATAGGTTTTTAAAAAATAAATCTTATGATAGATTTTTCTAGAAATATGTCATCGTTGTTTGTAGTAGTAAGGGAACATAATCGGATTAAATTTTTGAGTCCAGTGGCGTTACAGGGAACAAAATTTATTAAAAAAAAAATGTACGCCACGCCATTAATTCAATTTGGACATTTCTTCTTTTATTTTTGATTATGGCGTTAGCTGCTTCTTCCTTCTTTGAGATTAAATAACTAAAAGTACAGCTACGGCTCTAGTATTAAGAAGTTGGGACGTTATTTTATAAGGTGTCCCAGTAAAAACTTAAGTAATTGTTTTTTTTTAAGTGCTTTAAACAGTAGTTAATTACTTAATATTTATTTATGCTAATAATAAAATATTAAACTAGTTTTCTAATATTAAAAAAATGGCCGAAATCCACAAACATTGCAGGCTTTCTTGGATCTTCAATTTAAATATTGCGGAAAAAAAACTCACATCGCTACGTCATTGCGCAGAGCGAATTAATTTAAAATCGCTGTTGATCCTAGTATTCGTTGACTCATGGTACCGAGGTGACCAGAGGTTGAATTTCCAACCGGGAAGAAATTGTTAAGTAGTACTTGGTTATTTAAAAATAACGTCTGTGATGGCACTACCGCCTGTATAAGAGGTGCTGCGAAATGCAAAAACCGAATGTTTCAGTGCTAGTGGTGGCACTACCGCGTTGTCTAAGAGGTGCTGCGAAATGTAAAAACTGAAGTGCTAAGACATCGTTGACGAAACAGTGGAAAAGATGGGTAAAACACCTAATAATCCAGACTTTCACGGTACCCTGGTACTTAGAGATAGGCCTTCGTGAGCTATCTCAAACATAAAAAAAGTGGAAGTAGCAACAGACCTACCCGCTTAGCAACAGACCAACTTACTGACTTACAGACAGACAAGCTGACAAAAGAGATAAAAACTATTCTATTGTTTAAGTTGGACAAAATTTTAAATAGTTATAAAGTTTGATTAAAACCGGTTAAGTAGTTTCGAGGTTATCCCGAACATACATCGTAATACGAGATGTTTATATACAGGGTTCTCCATAATAGGCTACCCATTGTAATATTTAAAGTATTATTTTTTTAGTTTACCAAACAAACTTTTATTATAATAAATTTCAGCTAACTCTTTGGGATTTGTGATAACTTATAAATATTTGGCTAATTTAATTCTAACTTTTAAAAATCACGTCTTCCAAATGACCTTCACCAACACATTTTTCTATAATATTAATAAAAAGTGGTTCATTACACGGCGTAGCAAACCTTCAACTTCTTTACGAATTTTGACTTTGAGTTCCTCGATTGTACCTGGACGACTCGCAAACACTTTGGCTTTTAAATATTCGCACAGGAAAAAATCGGGTGCCAGTAACCAGAACCACTTTCTAATATTGAAAAATGTTTTGAAGTTGGTGAAGGTCATTTAGAAGACGTGATTTTTAAAGATAGATTAAATTAGCTAAAAGGTTATCATAAATCCCAAAAATTAGCTGTAATCAGAGTTGGGTCGTATTCGAATACTCAGTATTCTGAATAGTATTCAGAATACATTTTGCCGGTATTCGACGAATATTTTTTTAGTATTCGAATACCGGCGTTTCGAGTATTTGAATACCGAAAGGTGTAAGCAGTATCCGAATACTAAAATTGTCATTATTTGAAGAAGGAAAGCAAAATAGGAAAAAAAGAGGGAAGGACCTTTTTTTTGGTCTTCAACAATAAAATAGGTTTTGTTTAGTAGTATTCGAATCTTTTCGTTTCAGTATTCGAATACCGATTCCGGGTATTCATGTATTCGAATACTTTTTTCTTCCAAGTATTCAAATATTCGGTATTCGAATACTTTCTTTTTCCGGTATTCGTATTCGAATACCGATTTTCAATATTCTGCCCAACTCTGGCTGTAATTTAGTATAATAAAAATGTGTTTGGTAACTAAAAAAAGTAATAATTCAAATATTAAAATGGTTAGCCTATTATGGCAAACTCTGTACATACATTTATTAACCATATGCCTAAGTACCTATACTGGGACACTCATATATTTTTTCATATATGACAAAGTAAGCCTTTTCAGAAAAATATAAATAATGGTTCCCAGAACTCGTTATTTTTGTTTAGTGAATTTAATCATCACTAAACTCTCTTTTTATCTTTAAAAAACGCGTTTTTATCCCTGTAAATCTCGTCGTTATAAATTCGCAGGAAAGAGGTTTTTTCTCGTTGCGTGTCTATTAGCTTTAAATTGCATTTGCGAAAATATTTGGAGTGGAACAAGTTAATAGACGGAAAAGCGGAAAGAAAATCCTTTGTATGTATAAAAAAAGGAGACTACAAGAGAGGTATGTTTTTATTCAGTATTTGTAGTTCGTAGGTGGTAATGCAAATGGTAAATAAATAATTAGACTGCAAAAAATTCCAGGAATGTTTTATAAAGAGAAGTACCAAGCGTGGAATATTTTTTATGAAGTCTGGTCGTCAAAAAATTATAAAAAATTTGTAAAAATTAAAATAAATTATACTAACGTACACGTAGTTTGCATAATTGCATGATTTATTTAGACCCTTTTACATATTCATTTTGATTTAAGATCCGAATAGGAAGAGACCTTTACCCAACTATTTACCGAATAAGAACAAAGGTATCGCAATTTTTTGTTTTACATAACAGTTAGTACTAATATATTACTAATTTTTAAAGTTTAACATTCAAAAAATGATTACAATGTTTTGTCTTATTCTTATTCTGTAATATTTACAAATACATATTTTATTAACTAACATTAGCATGGGCTAAAAATATGGACAGTTTTGTAAGTTTTATTTACGTTTTTCTACTAGCCAACCCGTGCTCATTTCGTTGGGAGGTAATTATATTTTTTTCTGAACTTTTCGTTTAATCATAATAAAATGTAGCACATAGCACTCCGGAATAGTGTAGCTTTCTGTTCGTAAAAGCATTTTTATGATCGGTTTAGTATTGCCGAAGATTAGCCCTTACAAACAAAGTTACAAATTTTACCTCTTTATAATATTAGTATAGATTTATTTTTTACTTTATTTGATTACTTTTGACGTGTCTTGCGTATTTTTAGCTTTTAAAAGGAAAATTATATCATAACACTATAGTTGCCTCAACTAGGGGCTTCTAGCCTGAGTAAAGGTGTCCCGAAGAAAAGAAATAGAGCGGTTCAATCAAAAATTTAGAAAAGTATGGTACATTAAAACAAAGATTAAAAGAACCAAATATTTTAATAAGATTTTTAGATTTCTTTAACAAGGTACTTCCTTGACTGCAGTTTCATTTTAGTTGTATCTTAGGTTTATAATTTAAATCTTCTGCCACCGTTACATGCATTTCGTAATCTTTAAAAACCAATCTAAATGCCTAAACTCAACAATTCCAGTTCATTTTATTCCTCATTTAAACATAACTACTGTCTCGATTTGATTGCAGTGTAGCTAAACTGCCACATCTCACGACAGTTTGCAGTCGTTACTGTATAGATGGGAATCGCAAGTTGTTTGGAACGGTAATTGTATCGCTAAAAATAAATAAGAACCAAAAGAGTTAATACAATAGGTTTAATAGGGATATCTTTAAAACTTAATTATTTTGTGACGCCCCACGCTCCCTTAAAAGCTGTCTTTTTATAAAGAAACACTGATTTTTTTTAAATTCAAAACAACACGTACCTCTTGATGATCCAAATTAAGTTTAAATCATTAGGGTGGTCGCTAAGAATTGATTTTTGCGACGCCCCCTAAAAATCTTCCTTTTGATAAAAAGAAGTGAAAAGATTTTTTTTAAATTTAAACAACACGTGCCTCTAGACGATCTAAGGTTATTTTTGGGGATAATCAATAATTATATCTAGATCTAGAGGCAAGTGTTTTTTGAGTTAAAAAAGAATATATTTTCCAGTTTTTTAGAGAGCGTCTCAAAAAAATAATTTTTAACAACCACCCTAATGTTTAAAGTATACAAACTAGTGCCACACATCACGTTAACGGCTGGGATAATTTTCTAAAATAAAACGGTGTTGAGTAGATAATCAAAGGGTCTTGAAGACGTGGTACTACATGACCGCTCTTTCCATTTATTAAAAACAAAGAGTGATTTTCTCTTGAAATTTCACTTAATTTTGATATCTTGTCCTGTTCAAAACATAAAGGTAGGAGGGAGAAAGGAATTTCAAAATTCTCACCGTATAGAAGAAATGTAAGCAGTATTATCAAATAGGTAATTAGAAAAGCGATTTTTTGGGCTGTTTTCTTTTAAACCAAAAAATGTTTGTTTTCTTTTTTTCTGTACAAATTGTATGTATCCCATGCGAAACTACTATTGTATTTAGAATGCTGTTTACATGTCTAAGGTATTGTGTCTATGTACCGCTACTCGTTTTTTAAAAAAAACCTTTATCATACCTTGCCGCTTTGTCCTATGTATCAGCGCGAAAAGGCAAAAGTGGCGTAAAAAAATTTGGAGTCAACGAGGACTTAATAACTTTTATGATTTCTCCTATTTGATTCCAACGACTTTCTTTACCCGATTCTGATTATGTAGTGCTAGCAAGTTCTTGTAAGTAGAGATTCAATAAAAATTAGTTAGTACCCATCTATTTATGTATTTAACGAATTAGTAGACTTGTGAAAATGTATTTTGATCTTGTTGAATTTAGATCAAGCTTAAATGCATACCGAAACTACTTTTTGCCTATT
Organism: Listronotus bonariensis; assembly: GCA_014170235.1. Taxonomy (NCBI): domain Eukaryota; kingdom Metazoa; phylum Arthropoda; class Insecta; order Coleoptera; family Curculionidae; genus Listronotus; species Listronotus bonariensis. Next base: position 51,018 of record JACEGR010002558.1, on the reverse strand, counting down.
TTTCATTTAAATCAAAAGAATAAATCCATCAACTTTAGAGTCCAAATTTTCTATGGTAAAAGCAATGTTGCCTTTGCAAGAAAACAAACATTAGTTTCGTTATAGTTTTTCATTTACTTTGCTCGACACTATAGGGATATTTTCTTTGTTAGCTGCTTACAGCAGCTGTAAGCACTTATATTTTTTGACAAATCAATGACGTCAGTCTTACAGCCTGTCTAACCACTGTCTAACAGGATGAAAAACAAGGAGGGGAAATATAGCCGAATTTGAGGTTAAAAATTAAACAAAATTACTAGTGTATACTAATAACAATAACAATAGTATGTGTGAGAAACCATGTGAAGGATTAATTTATTATTGCGCATTTTTGTTTTAAAACTGGAGTTGCCATTTTTTAGGTTATATTATTATTTTTTTACGTCATTTGTCAATGGCGTTAAACGCTTTATTTTTATCGATTCACATTATAATGACGTCAGCTGTTAGACAAGCTTGTTAGCAGCTGTAAGACAGAAGAATTAGAAAAATATCCCTTTAACCTCAAACCTAATATCAGCCGCTTCGTATCTTAGTTTTAACTTTATTGGGACCAGACTTAAAAAACTACCTTTTTAGCTTCTATCCTGACATTATCTGAAACTTTTTAGACTTAGTAGGTAGAATTTGAATCTTTTTGCACGATTTTATATTAGATAATTTTATTTATTTAAATAAGATAAATAAGTAAGCGGGCGATACCTTTCTATAATTCAAGTAACTCGTAATCGTAAATATCAGAAATTGACCGACATGAAACGTCCTTTGTTAGATTTAAACGGGTTTCTGTCAAATATAGACATTTAATTTATCATGGATTGTGAAGTGTATAGTGTGTATTCTAGTAAATCAGTTATTTATACATGTATAAGAACTGTCTATTATGATCAGATCTGGTAGGATTTACTGTCTGTAATATATTATATTATAGGTCATAATTGATTTTATAAGTACTTTAATTAATTGTATTGAAAAGAAAAATATAAAATAAGACACCTGTGTCATTGTGATATTGGCACAATGATATTGAGCGTGTAAGGGCGGCTTTACACATTTCAATAGCAATTATTTAATATTTGGCAAGAACTCACGAAGATTGTTCTGCAGCCAAACTTAGATCTGCCGGTCCGTTTCAGGCAAAGTCCAAAGTTCTCTGGTTAGATCTAACCAGAACTAACCTAGGATTAACGTACTTCAGGGGAGGAAAAATTTATACCGGGTGATGCATCCGGGTATAATAAAAATCCTACTTTTATAACATTTTGTGAATCAATATACCAACAACCATACCTTTTCGATTTCAAGAACTATTTTTCGCAGAAAACTCACTTGTCGACTAGACTATCCGCTTATCAGTAAAGTTTGCTAAACTTCTTTAATAATTAAAACATCTTACACATTTTTTTGTTTAACTACCCTAGAGCTTTAATTGAAAAATAACAAATAACGCATCCACATCGATAATTGATTTATGTGGCTGATGCCGAATTTTTACTTGTCATGTTTATTTTTTTTTCTGTAATTTAATTAATTTTCCCTTCGCCTAATGGCGTTTATTACCTAAACGGTTTTATTTTTTCCGTTTATTTGTTTAGGTAATTTAATGTTTCTGACACATGTTTGTATTTTATGTAACTGTGGATAACGAATTCCGTTTGTTGTTGCGGTTAAGTCTGATTGAATTCGGTGTAACGATTGATTTTTTCGTATGAAATGTTGCGTTTTTCCAGCTTAATTTAAATTAACGACTTTGATTGGCGTTTCTCTTTATTAATTATGTACAGGTCCTGTCCACGTATGGGGTTTAAAAGAGGACAAATAAAAAAATAACTTTATTTTTCGAAAAAAGCTCATTCTAAAATAACTTTCAAAAACTCTTTGAACACATAGCTGAAAAAATATGACAACGATATATTTAGATTAAAAGTTGATATTACATCCAATTTTATTAACTACTTAAAAATTGCCATACATTGTCAATTATACACGCCACTGCTTATTTCACCTGCCACATTACAATTAAAAAACTAAAGTAAAAGGTGTAGTAAAAGGCGTTTCGATCTAAATTTATCCGTATCAAATTAAATATTCGTGTTAACATAACATTTTTTTGTTATACACTGCAGCAGAAATGGAAAACATACGGTTAGCGGGTTAGACAAGGACATAAAATGGAACAATTGTTTTTCTATAATTGGAAAATTGTTAAAGATTAACAAATGTTACAGTAACGGTAAATTTTTAATACTTGTCTTTTTTTAGCGTATTTTTAATTGTTTACATTTGTTTTGGAAGAAATGGTTAAATTGTGAGATTTACACGGTCAACGTTAAGTAATTTTACTAATACCTTACTTTAGTTAGTAGTGTCATATTTCTCTTTTTTACTTAAAAATACAAATAAGGAGTGTTTATTTAAACATGTGCGTGTCCACATTTTATTAAACATATTTTTATGTCAATGTTTATATCTCTTTTTATCACTTCTATCGATTTACATCTTTAAAATGATTAGAGGACTTTGTTAAAAGTCAATATAATAGTATGAAAATCAATTAAAACAAGACATCTTCACATTGCATAAAATTACTTTTTATGTATATTAATTACCAATCAGAAAAGTTTATTAGCAATTTATTTTGGTATGTTACTAGATTATATTAAAAGATTTGAGAAAATCATGAAACGCGTCAAGATATTTATTGAGGGGAACGTTTTACAAAAATAATGGACGGCGCCCCTTTAACCCCTTAACCACCAGGGCCACCACCCCAAAATTCTTAAATGAGAGGCGGGTCGAGTGATACATCATTTAAAGCTCCTGACGAGTACTTTATAACCCTAGAATATGAAGTCAATATCTTCACCTATTACAAAATGGCGGTACTTTAAAAATTACCTAAATACCTGATTTGGATGGTCATATTTCGAAACTAATAAAGTTAGATGTACTTAATGTGGTATTTTCTTAAAGCTCATTTAAAGATCTTTTTAATGGTAAAATAATATACAGGGTTCTTAAATAAAAATATGTACTTTCTTCTACCCTGTATATTACTACCAGTATCACCATTAAAAGACCTTTTAAAGAGCTTTAAACACACCACATTAGGTACATCTAATGCGGTTTCGGACCAGTAGCCATCCAAATCAGGCTGACTAGGCAGTGCAAGCTACCGCCGTGTAGACTTAGGTGAGATGACGAAAGTACTTCATGTCCCAGGGATTTATAAATTGCTCGTCAGGAAGCTTTGTGCTGGCGACCCCGCTCTCATTCGACAGGTTGCGGGTGGTGACCCCTGGTGAGTAGCGGTGAGCATAGCGCCGTCAATTGCACGAACGCTCCCCTCAATAAATGTGAAATTTGGCACAAACCTGCTAAGCACGAATAGGAATTCTTTAGCTTAGAACATTTTTAAATATTTCTACCAGTAGCGTCCGTACGGGATAAGTACTAAACACTTTTAAGAAAAACTATTATAGCAATGACGTATTGCTTTTTCAAGAATAAAACTAGTTTTCAAATCCTAATTTCATATTATAGGGGCGGATTAGCTGATCGAAGTTTTTTCTTTTCTAGGGCCTTCGTATCGTAATTAACAAAGTGGTAAAAAGTTTTGAAGCAAAAACAGATCATTACAATGAAATAAAACCTATAAACACCATAACAAAACAGTCAAAGTTTAAACCAAAGTAGACATATCCAAGATAATTTTTGATTTTTATAATTAAAAATAAATAATAATGAAGGAAATTATTAAAAAATTTATTTTTAGGCCAACAAAAATTGATAATTTACTACATTTACGACTTTAGTTTGTAGAATTTTAATGTCAAACGTTTTTTTTGTTTTTCTAAAATAAACTGGTCACAGAATTAATCGGCACAGTAAATTTTTGTCCATTTTCAATAAGCTGTAACTTCGAAACAACTAAACGGATTTGGTCATTTTTTTTACGTTTTGAAGATCAACTCTTATACTTTCGACTGCTTTTTGCCGATTTTTGTAAGCTAAGATTTTCTATGATATACAGGGCACGGAAAAAAGTGTTGCAGTTTTGCAAAGTTTCATCATACTCCCATTTTGCTAAAACATTTTTTTTTCACTAAAATTATAATTTGCGACTATAGCGAGGACTAATATCTCGGGACGTATTTGGTTTTTTTTGATAAGTCTTCTGAAACAAAAGATAATCGATTTCTATTTAAACTCGTATTTTTGAAGTTCTTTGAGAACTTTCTGAACATAACTTAATTACCTTGAAAAATTCGGATAAACACTTTTCCGATACATAAAAAAATATGGTTTAACTTTTACAGAAACATACAGGGTCTCTCATAAATACCATACAAAATTAAATAATTTAATTTAATTTGTTATGTAGATTAGGGGCACTTTCTTTCGACACGGATTACAGAATCATGTTCCGAAATGATTGACAGTTTCTCATTCATGTGAATATAAAATTAGACGATTGAAATGGATCATGATCTCATAATCACGGACGAAAGAAAGCGCCTTAGAGGCGCGAGATCACAGAATCATGTTCGGTTAGCGATTGACAGTTTCACAATCATTGTGAACATAACATTTTCGTGATTCGTTTGTTCAAATGTCAAAACAAAAAATCGTGCTTTTGTTTTGACGTTGAATCATGATCTGATAATCATGCACGAAAGAAAGCGCCTCAGTTGTTAATTCTGCTTTATCAAAAAAATTAAATTATTTAATTTTGTATGGTATTTATGAGAGACCCTGTATGTTTCTGTAAAAGGTAAACCATATATTTTTTATGTATCGGAAAAGTGTTTATCCGAATTTTCAAGGTAATTAAGTTATGTTCAGAAAGTTCTCAAAGAACTTCAATAATACGAGTTAAATAGAAATCGACTATCTTTTGTTTCAGAAGACTTATCAAAAAATACCAAATACGTCCTGAGATATTAGTCCTAGCTATAGTCGCAAATTATAATTTTAGTGAAAAAAATGTTTTAGCAAAATGGGAGTATGATGAAACTTTGCAAAACTGCAACACTTTTCCGTGCCCTGTATATCATAGAAAATCTTAGCTTACAAAAAATCGGCAAAAAGCAGTCGAAAATATAAAGTTGATCTTCAAAACGTAAAAAAAAATGACCAAATCGCAGTTCTTTCAAAGTTATGGACAAAAAATTTACTGTGCCGATTAATTCTGTGACCAGTTTATTTGTAACTGGACATGCCCCTTTTTAAATGACACTCATTAGAGTGTAAAATTAAGTGTCTCTATCTGTTGTAATTTTGAAAAATGTGTGTTTTTTAATTCGCTTGCAAAAAAATTGGGGTTTTTCTTCTGCAACTAATTAAATTACAGTCAATTTTATCATTTTTCATGTGCTCCTATGTGTTTTTAGTAAAAATAACTTCATAATATGGAATATTTTAAAGCAGCAGATCTTCCTACATAATACGCGTTTTACTTACATAAACTAGTTAAAACATTAAATAATTGAGCTGCGACCTCTGCAACGGATAATGCAGGGCATTAGGTCTTTTGTTTACAATGTAATTAAGTCAATTATGATAAAGGATACGCGCGGCCGTTTTAATTAAAAATGAAATTGGCTTCGCGTGCACTACGAGCCGGTTCTGAGCCACACGTGAAAAATTATTGTGAAACGTGAGTCGGAAATTATGACGAAAAGAACAATTAGCTGATACATTGTAATGCGTATATTATCCATAAAATGTCGGAATTATGCGGTACTTTAAAATATTTGTTTTTTAACGATTGCTGTATGTTCTTATTTTTATCATAAAGATAAAGTACCTACTCCATTTCACTCCAAAAATTATTTTAATACAAATTTATGCAGTGTAACAGTAAACTCTACATTTAATTCACTAAACCAAAGATCAATATACCGTAAATACCTCCATTACTTCCTTTAGTTTATGTGTCACTAAATTTAAAATTTTACAGTTTGCAAATAATTTTAATAGATATTTGCGAAAAAAATATTGACTTTGGATATCTAAGGAATTGTAAATTTGAGAATTTTCCTTTTTTTCCATGAGATTGTGTTACTCGCCTAACGGCTCGTGCTGTCAAAACTCTTAAAAATACTCATCTCATCTCAGTCGTTGCTGAAACGTAAATAATCCGCCAAACTTCGGTGGACAACGCATAGTAGATGGGTCGTAGTGTCGTATGAGTAGTTTTGGTTATCCCTTGAAAATGGTTGGAGATGGAGATAGACACCTATCAAAATGTCGTGTATCAGTTAAAAATAAAAGACGATGTTCAAGGAACTTGTATCATTGAATACATAACAGTGTCTTATCTTCTTCAAAGTTACTTGTGAGCCGAGGGTCAAATTTAGATTTTTGTGTTTTATGATGGAATTCTTGTTCAAAGAAATGAAAATATAAATAATTATTTTTATTGCTTTAAAATCATTTATTAGAAAAATAAAAAATATATATTAATAAACTTTAAGCAAGGGGCATTCTCAAATGCCCCTTGGTCTTTTAGCAATAAAACGAACTTATAATAGTATACCTACTGTGTAACATGTCGGAAAAGCGATATACTTCCGGACGATGGTGGAGTTTGAGTTTAAGCAACCAACAAAAATCTGGAAGTATGCTTTTCTACGAGCTGCACATACTATTTTGCCGATAATCAAAGGGTAGCAAAATTATTTGATCTCGGTATAATGCGTTACTATAGTTGAATGTACAGAAACAAATATTTCCGACCAAGCCTGAAAAAGTACGCTTTTATATTTAATACTTTCCGCTTGACGCTTCCGCTTGTTGTCGTAGCCGAGGCCTTAAACAATTTTATAAAAAATAATATACAATATTAACAGAATTTAAAACAATTTCCAATGCACGTCATACTCCTTGTGTAACGTAATATGGTGAAATAGTTGCCAGCTTGTGATAATAATACAAAAATATTAGGTTGTATAAAAACAAGTGTGTTCGTTTTTAGACCTTTTATTAACAATGAAACGTAACTATGGTTACAACTACGACAAAATGTTTAATTGTCAATGTCTCGAAGCACACTACAAAAGTCGAAACTATAATACTACTCCCAGGTCTTTTATCGCCGTTTTATAGTAAAGTAAAAATCAAAAATGTTTTCGTAGTACAGGATGAAATAAAAGTGTTAAGTGGATAACTCAAGTGTTTTCGGAAACCTACGAAAGTGATGAAAAACCTGAATAAACTAAGGTAAATTATTCAAATAATCAAATAAACTATCAAAATAAATTAAACAGCCCTAATTTTAGAAAATTCTTTAAACTGAACACTTATTTTTAAAGTTCATAACAATATTAATACACGAAAAGTCGTTATTGCGACAGAATATTTGAGTAGAAAGTCGGGATGGAGGTAAACGGGGCGCGAAAATATCTCTTTTACCTGCACGCCTGTAAGGTTACGTTTATATCATAGGCAAATGGGGCGCCAGCCCTTCCCGAGAGGGGGTGTGGGTCAGGGCAGGTAAGAATTCCTATAATTGACATTTATAATTTGTATACCACTTAATCAGTTCAGTTCTCATTGTAATAGATGTGCGAAAAGATTTCCGCTCAAGATTTTAATAGTGAGAAAATGTCGGTATCAGTAATTTTTAAAAATAGACCAACATTTTATTTCGATACCTTTACTTTAAAGAAAACATTTGCGCCGCGTTTGCCTTTACGATTTTATTGACCCCAAGATCCCTGCGCCCCATTTACCTGTTCAATAAAACTTTAATGAAGGCCTTGCGCCCCGTTTACCACCGCCGGAAAGTCGAACAAAGTAAGGCAACGTCGCAAGATAAGAAGCAAGTTGACCAATCTGACGATAATAAAATTTGAATTAAATTGTTTTATTCGGTGTTATTCAAAGTAAAAATTTTATGTTATTGGATGCGTTAAATAACGGCGTTAGTATGTGTTTAGTACACTAATTAAAATGCCAAATTTTAATAATTTTTGCCGAAATTTTTATTCTGTTAAGTTTATGTAATTGAACGTCAGGTACAGCTGATTGATGACGTGCATAGGAAATTGTTTTTATTTCTCTATAGTCAATTTCTTCCTGTTTGAGATTCATTAAAATTAATTTGAAAATATAGTTGATGGCATAAGTAGCCTTTAAATCAGTCAGACTTCAAAAATACATTTTCGGAAAACTGACACCGGATACATAAATATAAAATATTAGCTAAGACATAAAGAAACTTTTATTAGAAAATGTGTCGTAAAGGTAATATTTCATTCTTTACAATAAGGTTATGGAGAGGAACATATAATTTTTATCTGGGACATTAAATAAAATGGAAATATACGTTTTTAAAAGTGGATAATTGACGTTGTCTACGTGTCGCAATATATAAATTGTTAAAGGATTGGATAAATTATTACCTCAAGGAAGAAAAATTAAATAATCTTACCTAGAAGATGCATTATTCCTGTTGCTAAAGGCGTTGCTAAAGAAATGACTTTTCTGGCCATGGCCGGAAATAATTTTTCCAGACGCTTACCTTGTCATATGACTTCAATATTTACGGATGGCGTTTGTCGAAGTCAGTTTACAATACATAACAATGTAATACCATAATAACCTACTATGCCGAGATCCCATAAAAATGTTAATATTTATTAAGCTAAACAAATATTTTATGCTACCTAAAATGAACATTAAATAATTATTATGATCGAAAAAAATAGTTTGTGCAACTCGTAAAAGAATCATATTTTTGGACTCTTAGTGGTACACTTCACCATCGACATCATCCGAAAATATACAGGTGTGGAAACGACCCGGCCGACCACAGGAAATTACACAGTAGGTTTAAGCAGTGACAATATTCGAAATGGGATGTGCTCGGACCGTGTCGCCGTCCGACCAAAGGTGAAAGCGGTTCGTTGGTGGCCCCTCATCTTGTTTGGCGCCAATCGGCGCGCTCGTTGCAAAGCGAATTGTAGGAAAGCACATAGTAGATTAGTGGAGAGGATTAAACGCATGCATTCATTATGGTCGGCATTTCTCTTTCCATGCCAGTCTTGCTTTTCCTACCTGTTACATAATATACTATTTGCTTCAATTGGACGGAGATTTACATATTTTCAATAAGTTTTCTAACATCCATAATGCATTATTGCTGTAGGTAAAAGAGGTTGCTAGGAGATATAGGTACTTTTCGGGCTTGGCCGGAATTTTTTTTTCACACGCCCACCACTTTCTATGCTTTTAATATCCACTGATGACGTTTTTCGATGTTAATCAACAATACCAGAGAATGTGATACTAAGTATATTACCGTTATTTGTAAAATCAAATAACTATAATGTTTATATTTAATAAACGAAAAAAATATATTTTATATGCTACCAAAAACGAAAATTAAAAAATATTTTGATCGAAAAAAATTGTATGTGCAGTTATAGGAAAAGCAAATTTCTGGACTCTTGGTGGCTGCAAACTAAACCATCGTCCGGAGCTATATTGTTTTTCCTACATGTTACACAATATACCATTTTCCTAGCGGCAGCCTGTGCACTGAAAAAATGATATCTTAAAACAAAAGCCTTAGATTTAATTTGAGAGAATTGTGGCTTTCATATGTGTTAAAGAAATATGATCTCAAACAGAAAAAAATTTGTTTTCAGCTTTGCGTACTAAATTAAAAAGAAGGCGCTTATGTACTAAAAATAACCTTATTTTATTTAGTGACCCCAATGGGTCTACATTAAAGAACGATGTATTCTGTTAAAAACATCGAGCGCTTTCCCACTGAGAGATTCTTTCTTTAAGACAAGATAGTAAATACCACACACCGAAATAAAATTTATTTAATTAAGATAATTATATTAAATAAACAACTGGTTCTCTTTTGATAGTTAAGAGAGGAATTCCTGCTTATCATGTCATTCACCGAGACCTCTCTTCTCCATCGATGATGCGTTTTGCCGAACCTCATAGGACTTATCAAACTGGCTGTCCGGGGTCCAAGTTGAATAATACGAATAACAAGTGTATCTTATAAAAAAAAAAACTTTCGTTGTTCGACGGTAGGATATAATCGTACCGTTGATACCGTACTAAAAAGCATAATTCAGTGAATACTTATATTAAAGAAATAGGTTCTTTGACATAAAGGTTAAAAATTTTGGTATAGGTTCTTAAAATAATAACCTATTATTTTAAAGAAAATTTATTAATATTTTGATAGAAACATTAATCATTTCTTTTGTTTAAAATCTTAAAACTTATATTTAAGATATTTAAGAGCTTAAATCATAAATCCTTAGGTTCTAATTTCTTGATTCAGATGTTCTCAAAATAATACTAAGGATATTTTAATTTAAAGAATTTCTTTTACATTAAAGACATAAATTAAAGTATTTTTTCTCCCAGTTTAAGAGCCACTATTATTTTAAAGTAAGAAATAAATCTTGGTTTAAAAGCACAACTATTCAAATAGAATGCATATTTTTAAAACCTTGTATTTCCTTAAAACAAGACATTTTTTGTGTGTGTGTGGCATTTTAAAAGCAGTGCCTTAAATTCCAAATCAAACATTTTGAAATATTAATAACTTTGAGATTTAAATAAAAAAACAAGCATTTGATTTCTATTCGCGTAAATAAAAAACAAACTCTAATCTACAAAAACATGTATAGCATTGTTTTAGGGGAATCAACTACAATGTAAATCCATTATTTATATTTCAATTTGTCTAGCGATTTACCCCATGGAATCGTACAATTTTTAAAATGGAAAAACCCATGCAATAGATTGGATTCGTATACAGAAAAACAATCGAGTATCTGATTTGAGTTTTAATTTATCTATAGCCAATACTTTATTTTTAATTTGTATAATGCATTTGTATTGCTGTGCTGGTGTTTAGCAACGCAGACAAAAATAAATAAACGCACGAAAGCATGATAATCCAGTGGCGGCTTGTAAAATTTTTTACTGGGAGAGCACAAGCAAAAAAAAATTAATGTATTTAAGGCTTACCCTCTATTTAAAAAGAAAGTCCATTCGCATCCATCTGCATTACTGCAGAATACTTCGATCACTTTGTAATCAAAATCAGGGATGGACTGTATATAATTTTTTCGATATATGTTTTAAATCGTTGACCCCATGCTTAGTCCACGATGGTTATTTCTTTATAAACAACTAGTTGACTCATTCCCACTTCGTGGGGCGTTAAAATTATTTTTCCCTGAACTTTTTTGTACAATTATAATATAATATACCTACCCTATAGCACTTCTGAATAGTGTAGCTTTCTGGTGAAAGCATTTTCATGATCGGTTTAGTATTTCCGAAGATTAGCGCTTAGAAACAAACTTTACCTCTTTATAATGTATAGATAAGCATACAAAACAAAACAGTTTATTTGTAGCCGAAAACCCACACAGCCAGTAATATTTTTATGAAAGTTTTTCTTAAAAACTCTTTTGTATGTCCTAGTTTTACTTGTGATGCATAAATAATTTGAAGATTGGGAGTAGGATTTTCGTTTTGTTTATTTAAAAGTATTTTTTCAAAGGGCAAACTGTTATTTAGTAGTAGAATATACACCGCATTTATTTCCAGTTGTGGCTCCATTTCTAAATTATTACATATCACATTACATAACATACGAACTAATTAACTATACTTGTAAAAATTAAACGTATAATCATATTCAACAATAAAGATTGCTGCTAAAACTCTACCAAACACTGCCGTGTTCTGTCCGGGGACCCGTAAATTTGTGCCCATTCCCTCTGTACTAATTTCTCGTAAGGGAGACGTGGTCACGTGACCCAAAACATATGGCTAAGCGGGCAAAATTCTCGCGTTCCCTGACTTGGGAAAAAACTTTTGATATTTAATCATTGCGGCGTTCGGCAGCAAGGAGTAATTTAGAAGTAAGTTTTGAGCAGAGTGTTTAGAAGTGTCTTAATTGGATTATAGTAAATATCTAAAATGAAATCATATTTAACCTAGTATTTAACAAAATGGTTTTTTTTTGTTTATTTGGTGGGCACGTTCTCTTGAACCCTTTTGTACCGGGCGCAACTGATGGTAATCAACCGCGTATAATGAAAAAAACATGAAATAATAGTCCCTCTTTTCATTGTTTAATTTTTCACAAAATTGATTTTTATCCAACCTTTTAGTTATATATGTTGGTAAACTACCTAATCAATTTGAACCCAATAAAAAGTTTCTTCTAAGGGTATGTGAGTAAAATATTTATAAAGTCGAAATTTTCCGATAAAATGGAGAAGAGCTTTAAATATTTAATTCACTATCTATTGATATTTCCTAAAAGCCCCAATTTTAGCGGATAACCGTATTTTTAAAGCAAAATCAATACTCGATACACTTTCCTACACTTCAAAAGGTGTCTAAAAATATAAGAGAGGAAAGAACGCGAAAAATGTGGTATTGATGCCTATTAAAAGATTTGGGTCGCTGGAAATAGGTTTCAGAAATATTTTTATAAACATGAATAGAGTCGCTCGCTTTTAATATTTATAACGCAAGAGACATATCAATAATACATTTTTAAATGTGACTTTAATGATGTGCTATGAGCATTTTAATAAACATAGTTAGGGAATAAAAAGACGTGTGTATAATACAAATATAGTTGGAATTCAAGATTTCTTCTCCTTCCGCTGTGCACCTACTATCGAGGTGTGAAAATACTGAGCTTAGCGTCAAAAACAGCTCTTTACTCATTTCAAATAAGTTCTACATGGCGCTTTCTTCACTAATCACCACTAACAAAATCGTCTGTTAAATCATCAAGGTCACTACTCAAACTCACAAATCAAGTTTTAACACACTTAATACGTATAAATCTATACAAATTCACGGCTGTATTGAAACTTAAACAGTATTATATACCGTTTTAATACCCGAAATCCGTAACAGGATCAAAGCTAGCTACCTGCATATTACCTACTTCTTTCGACTTTGTTTACGTTTAGCAGCGCCCCCATAGGTAGTTAAAATCGCGAATACCAAATTTTATTTTTTATCTTAAAAGGTAAAAAAGCTATAAGGGGGAACCACCTGTGGGAAACACCCGGTATATTAAATAGCCAAGTAAAGTAACAGTTTAAAGTAATTATTCAAACATTAAACCTAAAAAACTCCTTGCTGTCCTTAATACGATACCACTCTCATCCGCTCTAACACATCAACCCAGATGAAATTACTACGTTAAATTAAACGATCCTGAAATTAAAAAATAATTATAGCAAAACATTTTAAACTATCTCATGAAAACTTTCGTTATTAAACAAAACCCAACAAATTACGAAAATAAGTACTAAAACGGATCGTCGAAAGGAAGATTTACGAAAATGTCCACTCGAAAAAGTTTCGAAATTTCGGTTCGTGCCGCTGAGAGGAAAGCTCCAATTATGCTTTCAATTCCAATGGTGTTTAAATTCTGGAAAGTCAACAAGTTTATTTAATAGATTCTGGTAAAGGATGGCTTTTATAACAACTTAAAAATTACATTAAGCAATATTTGGTAATTAAATTAGTTACTTGGATTGCAGAGGACCTTAAACATGTATGAAGAGATAATAAATGCAAAAATTGACAAATTTTTGTACCGAAAAATAATTTAGTATCGATTTTAAATAAATAAAAAAACAAAAAAGTACGTAGTATGGAGTTTTAAACCTAAGAATGTCTTAATTAAACAATGAATAAACTTATTATGATTGAGGCTTAAATGGATAGAGGCTGCCCACAAGAAGGCGTTTTATTGCCATTGTACTGGGCAGTACTGGTAGATATACTTCATAACAAATTGACTGGTGAAAGCTTGCAACATTGTTAAAGAGCCCTCATCGGCATAATTTTGAACTAGTATAAGCGTCCATGACAATTGATTGTCAAGTTTTTCTTGTTGTTGTTGCAGTTTTTATCGTGTTTTTTAAATAATTTGTATTATATGTATATTTATTATACAAGGTGAAGTGAAAGCGGTACAATACCGTCTGAAACATGGCCAGAGTCTTATCATAAGACGGGAAAGGGCCATACATTAGATTCAAGGAAGACCAAGAAGTCAACTCACTCTGTGAGATTCCTTCGGATAAGATGGTACCAAGCTACTGGCTAAATAAAGGTTTTCAAACAATTATACCGGACAGAAAGGGGCTAGGTGGGAGGCCCTCCCCATTAAAGCCGACCTAATCTGATATACAGACGACTCCAAAACAGACCAAAGAGTTGAAGCAGGTATATATGGGGACAAACCAAGGATGAAAATAAACTTGGGTCTCGAACAACACACTACTGTGTTCCAGGCAGAAATTGGAGCCATAGAACAATGTGCTATAGGGAAATAATCAGAAAGTGTTATGTGGATAAAACCATATTAATTTATTCGGACAGCCAGGCAGCCATTAGGGCAATCAGTTTATGCAAAATCAGCTCTTAGCTGGTTCAGGACTGCGAAGTGACCCTGGAAGATGTGGGTGCGTCCAACAAGCTATGTATTGCCTGAGTATCAGGACACGAGGGCCACTAAGGCAATAAGGAAGATGATAAATTGGCAAAGGAGGGGGCTGGCAGAACAATGGTAGGTCCCGAGCCCTACTGTGGTATTCCTTCGTACCAAGTAAGGTCATCTTATTAGATCATGGAATATGAGGGAATCCCAAGACAGGTGAATAAGAACTTCTGAATTACAAACGGAAGGCGGTAGGAATAATAGTGGGTCAACTAACAGGTTATTGCAGACCAAATAAACACCTGGAAATTATGGGCCTGGCAGAAGAAAACCTATGCAGGTTCTTCCAGGAGAAAGAAAAACCGCAGAACACGTATGGTGCTACTGCGAAGCCCTTTGTCGCTTGTCTGATTAAAAGACCGGCTTGGATAGCGTGCTCTTACTTATGGACGGAGGACACACAATAAGCCTGGACAGGTTGCAGTGATAAAGGACAATCTACCGTGTATGCTGGTTTGGAACTTCTTGTTTTGGCGCCTAATAAAATTTTACCTTTTTTGACCTTTTTTTTTTCTAGTTTGGTCACCTGGACAAAAATGCATAATTGATTTAAGTTGCAGTGGTAGAGGATGTACAATTTACCTTTACGCTAATTTAATCTAACTTAAATTAGATTAGGGTTTTCATTTATATTTTGCCATCCACTTTTGACTATAAGCAAGAAGGATAGAAAAAACGTCCTGGATAAAAGTTTTATACTTTTTAATTTTTTTTTTCTTTTGAGCTTAAAAATAAACAAATGAACATTAGAAACTCAAGAAAAATGAAGCGTTCAACTTTTTTTTAATGGGAAACCCTGTATATTAATTTACAGGGTCTCATTTAAAAAAGTTTACCTCTTCATTTTTCTTGAGTTTTGATGTTCATTTGGTTTTTTATGCTCAAAAGATAATAGATAAAAAAGTATGCAACTTATAGAGAATGTTTTTTTTTTCATTTCTTCTTGCTAATAGTTAAAAGTAGGTAGCAAAATATAAATGAAACCCTGTTATGTATAATACATCAGATCTATTAACCAACATTGTATTTAATTGTTTTTTAGTCGTTAGACCGCAAAGTTTTCTGTAAAATATGTCCTTATCAGCCCAATAAATCAAATGCAAAAAGCCTTCTGTATGTCCCCCATTTAACCGAACTGTTGTCGGTATTTATTACCGTTTTAAATAATGTTACTGTAAAAGCAACAGTGGGTGGCCGTTAGGGATCTATTGTAAAGCTGCCTTATTTGCAACTTAATTGTACTGATACTATAAATCGCTACCATAATAACATAATGTCGTATGTGCAAAATTATAAGCCATTTTTTGTTGTAAATACAGTACAAAATATTTAAAAACATTACATTTTCTTGCTACACAGTGACGTCATATACGTCACGTATTTAACCGTGTTTGAATACATCTCGGACAACGGTTTAAAAACAATATAGGTATCCTTTTCGGGCGGGCATATGCATTGAACTCATTAAAAACCTGAAGTTTGATAGAACATCATAAATACAAGTGTTTCTTGACCTTTTTTCGATGGTTAAGAGAAAAACTCCGCTTTTCGTGTCATTCACCTAGACCCCTCTGCTGACTAGTTTCGCTTGCCTCACAGAACTTATCAAAGTAGCTATTGAACAATGAGATTGTTCTTATAAGATTCTTGCTTTTCGTGTTATTCACCATGGAGCCGCTTCAGCCACTTTGATAAGTCCTTAAGGTAGGCGAAACTAGTCAGAGGAGAGGGTCCAGGTGAATGACACAAAACAAATTTTGTAATGGATGGTAATTATTTGGTTACACGCCAAAATTAAAATAAAAAATCTTTGACATTTAATGTCAAAGAGTTTTTAGAATATCCGAAAAAGATAAAAATTTATTAATTTTATTCAATTTATCTTGACAACGGTGGTATACTTGCCACCGAAACGTCGATTTTTAGTTATCTTTTTACTTGTTGTACTTACTGTTACTTTTTTTTGGTTTTTTGGCACTTTTAATTTAGTTTTTAGCGTGAACCCAAATAATTACCATCCAATAAATGAATCCGCCGAACTACAGAACATATCTTCTATTAAGGAATTTTTCTCTTAACTGTCAAAAAGGGAGATTACGTTTTGTATGTTATTGCGACGGTAGGGATTTATTTCCATTTATTTTCTAATTATAATCCATTTCTCAGTTATATCTCGATCTAATTAAAAATAATTAAAAAAAGGTAATATTATACTGTAAAATTTGATATGAACGCTACGAAATTACTTTTCCGAGAAATGGTTTCCATTTACTTATATACGCGAAAACCGTCCATCAAATAAAAAAAGTCGGGAGATGAAATTTGTTCAAAACTAAACGGAAATTAAAAAACAAATTATTTTATAAAAATGCGGTGGCCTGTTCTTTTTTTTCTTAAAAATATATACCTTAAAACCCTCATTGACGACACTGGTGAATTTTTTTGTTGTCAAAAAATGTTCTCTGATGCGCTAAACTAAGACGTTTAGGACATAAGTTTATGTGAAGTAATTTTCTTATTTTTCATTGTAGAATCACCTCTTAAAGTTTTTCAGAAAAGGTACTGCACTTCCTGTTTAAAATTGTACTGTTTTCTATGAAATTTTCCCTTGCCAAATTAATATGTTATTTTAATTATCCTTACCCATTTAATTTTAGAATCGATTTGACAATAGAATCGGGTCACGTACAAAATCGAGAGAACATCAACATTGTATTTTGGTTTGTTAGAATCCTTACCTGACAATTTAGTTGTAGTTTCAGCGAACACGGCAAACATTTCATCTAGCAAATTGCTTAAATGGAAAAGCGGTATATCCATATGGATAATTGACTGTTTGAAACGGACAACGTAGCTCGTATTCTAATAATTATTTTATTTTAAATTTGTTACAAATTCGGAAATCTACATATTTTCAATACGTTTTCGTACCTCCAAAATGCATTATTTTTCAGTGCGTAGAACACGTTGCTAGGTAACGTACTTTTCCGGCCATGACGGGTATTTTTTTTTTAGCGCTCACCTTTATACCTTTAATTTTAACAAATTACATCCGTCAAAGTCAATCAATAATACAGGACAACGTCCTACCATAGTAACGTATTATATATAGCGA
This sequence comes from Listronotus bonariensis, assembly GCA_014170235.1. NCBI lineage: Eukaryota > Metazoa > Arthropoda > Insecta > Coleoptera > Curculionidae > Listronotus > Listronotus bonariensis. The sequence goes on along the minus strand of JACEGR010002558.1, from coordinate 33,331 downwards.
GATCAAATAATTATAATAGTTATATTTACTAAATTAAAAAAAAAATATTTTATGCAACCTAAAATGAAAATTAAAGAATTATTTTGATCCGAGAAAAATAATATGTGCAACTCGTAGGATGTTTAATTTCCCGGGGTGCAAAGACTTCCTTGTCTATGTATAACGGGGGCCATGACATCGACTTATAACTACTGCAGCACTGGAAGTGCTGCTTAACCTACCGTCACGACTCTTTGTTTGACCTCCGGACAGTGCGGACGTGCGTAGAGGACTACAAAGTTCTTCCCGGGGTAGAGGTGCCGTACGGACGTTTTTACCTTCGGGGATCAAGGAAAGATTCACGCTAAATTGACGGAATCTTTCTTCTGGATCTAAGCGCTGTGAGCGAAGATTCCTATAAGCTGATGGTATCCTGTTTGGTGGTGAACACGAGGTATTTCTCAAATGGCGGAAAATAGATGGGCGTGCCATGGGAACTGTCAGTAGTGAAAGTGAAGGTTATGCGTAACACCAGTAGCAGGTCTTGGTTTGACAGCCGACAATTTATGCATTGCATCGATTGTTGAATTATTTGTTTTCTTTTTGGAATTTCTGGAAGCTACGAGCTCGATTATCCAGATTTTCCGCCGACGAAGCCCTGGAAAGCATAGTCCGGAAGGGGGAGAGTGGTGGATTGGACCTGAAGGGACCAAAACCATGAAAAAAAACCTACCGTCACTTCGCATATACATACAGGGTGAAGTGAAAGCAGTACAATATCCTATCAAACAAGGCCAGAGTCCTATCAGAAGACAGGAATGGGCCATACAATGGAGATTCAAGGAGGATCAAGAAGTCAATTCACTGTGTGCGATCCCTATGGATAAAATGGTACCAAACCACTGGCTAAACAAAGGTTTTTAAACAATTATAGCGGATGAAAACGGCCGACCTAATCTGGTATACAGACGGCTCCAAAACAGACCAAGGAGTCGGAGCGGGTATATATGGGGACAAACCAAGGATGAAAATATACTTGGGTCTCGAACAACACCCCACTGTGTTCCGGGCCGAAATTGTAGCCACAGAACAATGTGCTAGGGAAATTTTTAAAAGGAGGTATGTGGATAAAACCATAGTAAATCATTCGGACAGCCAGGCAGCCATCAGGGCAAAAAAGATTTTGTAAACAAGGCCCTTAAATGTTACATTTTTTTAACGTGTTTTATTTAACGCTTAACGTTAAACATGGTCGTAAAAACGACTCTATTCATTGGTACAGGATAACTTGCCGGTTGCGTGACGTCCTGTAAGACCGACGCATTGCATTAGAAGGAATAATTAGCATTTAAAAAACGTTTTTGATAGCATAACATTATGTCAACTGTCATAAGAAATGTTTTAATAATAATATTTCATAGAAATAAAATGTCTGGTGAAAAAACATAAAATGTATAATACATTTTTTATGGCTTTAGTTTCTAAGGTAATTTTACCCAAGATTAGATTAGATTGGCCTAGAGGTGATTTTTTTGTTGTTGTTTGGAAACTTCTTGTTTGGGACCTAATAAGATTGTACCTTCCCTGACCCTTGTTATTCTAGTTTGGTCACATGGACAAAATGCATAATCATTTCTTCTTGTTTGGTACTCTAAAGGTGTGCATGTAATTCAATAATATAGACAGGCATATTTATTCAAGTTTACACAAGCGCTGTTATACGCATTAGCGAAATACGAATTTGACTAAAACCCACTATCAGTCTTATTGCATGACAATAGTTCTGTTATTATTACAGAGTATAAGTGGGGGGGTCATGGTTTGTTCTGGTTAGTTATTTTTTTTTTTTAAATTTCCTAATTCAACCCAAGACTAATAAAAACTTTATAAATCCACCTAAGAATTCTATACCTAGGGTACCAAACAAGAATAAATAATTATGCATTTTTGTCGAGGTGACCAAACCAGAAAGAAAGGGTCAAAAAAGGTAAAATTTTATTAGGTGCCCCCAATATCAGTCATTGTTGATGGCCACTCTTCAAGCTTTCACGAAATTAATGCTGGAGTGCCACAGGGTTCAGTACTGGCACCAACTTTGTTTCTTCTTCACATCAACGACCTTCTTTCCTCCACAACCAATCCCATTCATAGTTATGCTGACGATAGTACCCTTCACTCCACTTTTCAGGTTCCCAAACCAATCTCTCAGCCCGACTTGGACAGCAAACGCAGGGCGATGCAGATGTCTCTTTCACAGGATCTCAATTTGATATTGGATTGGGGCGCCAAAATCTCGTTCAATTTAATGCATCCAAAACACAATCGTGTTCCTTGTCGCGAAAAAATCATCAAACACTCATCCTTTGCTTATGAGTGGCCAGGTTTTGCAGAGCGGGGACACATTAAACCTTGTGGGCATCACATTTGAGAATAACCTTAACTGGCATAAACACATTGTATCTATAGCCACCGCGGCTTCAAAAGCTTTAATTTCTTTTCCGAGCCAAAAAGTGGTTTTCTCCTTCCAATTTATACACTTTGTATGTGTCCCAAATTCGACCCTCTCTGGAATATTGTTCTCATGTCTGGGGAATGGCATCCCCTACAACCCTCAGCATTCTTGATGCCATTTAAAGAAGGGCTGTTCGTCTTATTAATGATCCTTTACTTACTCAAAGACTTCCTTCTCTTGTCCATCGTCGAGCTGTGGGAGATCTATCGCTCTTCTATAGATACTTTTACGGCTTCTGCTCCGACGAATTGTCCAGTATAGTCCCTCCTCTTGCAGTTCCCAACAGAGAAACTCGTGGTGCCGCGCGTATGCATCCCTATACAGTTCAATTGGACAGGCCACGAACTTCCCATTTCGTTCGTTCTTTTATCCCTAGAGTTTCTAGACTGTGGAACCTACTGCCAGCGGAGGTCTTTCCTTCCCCCAAATCTTCAAGTTTTTAAGTCGCGTGTTAACAAACTTCCTCTTACCCTGCTTAAGACACCTACGGTACTGTTAGTATTTAGGCTTTCAGCCTTCTTGGGTTGTCCAAAGATAAAAAAAGGTGCTAAATAAACTTCTAAATAGTTTTTAACTTTATTTCGTTTCCGTTTCTCAAAAAATGTTATGAAACTATGTAGCATTATTCTTAATATCGTTATTCGTTTGTTAAACAAAATGTCTAATTTTATTCATATTATCCACCCTAATGAATATTTCGAGGCACATTTTTGGCTTAACTCACCCTTTTCCAACTTACAAGCTCTAGGTTGGAACGATAAAGTTTTAAAGTTTTAAGTTTTTAAATTACTAAATTGGGTTAACGTTACTTTCTGTGTAAGTTTGTCTCAGTTAGACGAACTAACGCTACCAATTAAAAAATCTCTTTAATTTCATGTAATTTGTTTTGTAACTTACATATTTTTAGAAGCATTGCAGACAACTTTTTAAAAATTAAGATTTGTACCATTACTTTACGAAATCTATTTGATTTTTTGTGTTTTGTCACACTTTCTTGTAACGTTTTGTGTGTGAAGTTAATAGTAATATGCAAGGATTGCCAAGGGTTATATCATGCAGGAAACAAAAGTTAAGTTTAAGGGCGAAAATTCGCGCTTTAACACTAGTTTTCTAAGCTTTGCAACCCAATGAGTCTCTATGACGCTCGAGTAACTGCCAATTTAGCATCGTGGGCTCCCCTACTACAATGTTAAGTCTCTACTTAATCTTTATTTATTGTCGGGTTTAATAATTAAGGTCATAAAATAACTCCCCAAGATCCAATCATGTGCTCCTTGACGAAACTCAGTTTGTTCGTTGCATTTGACATATCCAAGTTTTTGACCATGTTCGGCAACACCTTTTCCCTAATTTTTCTCTAAACTTTGTTATTGGCTCGTCATTACTAGCATAAATCCTATTTTTATTTATATTAACTATCTTCGTACTTTAACAACATATAATTTTGCTGACCAATAAACTTAAATAATATAATTAATATACTTAGCTTTGTAGCTAATTAGCTGAATAAAATCTATTTTTACATAATATCTACTTTTTTATTCATTAGATAATTTAATATTTGCGTGTATCGTCCCGTTTAAAAATTAAATGACTCCATAGACTAAATAAATGACCAATCGAAATGTAAATAATGGAATCATATAGGAATTTATTTTCATAAAATTGGACAATGCATATTTTAATGGAATTTTGTGGAAACGTTTAAGTGCGACATATTTATGGTAAAGTGATTATTAAAATCTTTTTAAGGGCTTATGTATCTTTAGTTGACCTTTGCTATTTTAAATTACTAGAAAATATATCGTTTTAATGCTGTAAGGCTTTGTGTATTTTTCTAAAAGGTCGTCTTAAGTTAGCTGCCAGTATCTTTTTTACTTTTAAAAACTAGGCATTAAATTTTAGAAAAAATAAATATTTATCATTGTCCATCACCCTATATCAAAAAAAAGAATGGTTACCAGTTAGCGTTCCGAATAATTTTATATAAAGCCACGAAACGTACATTGTTGGTTATTAAGACTTAAACTGCAGAGATACAACAATACCGACTTTGTATATTTTCTTTTATTGCAGAAGTTTTTAACGAAATCAATGGTGAGAACCACTTAACTCAAGTTTTAGACTGACTTTTTCATATTTTTGTTACATATACATATATTGCACATTTAACATCCTATTTAAAAAATATCATACTAACTGCAAAAACATTAGGCAAAATGTGACAAACAAATGTCATAATGCACTAAAAGGATTTAAAAAGTATCCGATAGAGGCGCTTGTCCCAAATAGTTATACAGCAAAAAATAGTCGAGACTAACCAGAAAATAGTTGGAAAATGATTACACCTTCTAACTGAAATTATCACGTTGCACAATTGTGACCGAGTTTATCAACGCGTTGACACAGCATTGTTTTTTTAAAGATTTACCACAAATGTATTGTGGGATGCACAAAAGACTAATACTTTTGCACATCGATCCGATCTTAAAAACTAGGGAATTCTCGGAAACTTCGGGTTTAAAAGTGTTAGATTCACCATTTAGCCCAGATCTATCACCAGCAGAGGGATTACAATGTCAGAATACAATAGAAGTGGCTCTCGTTGTCGTATGTCACTTTTCGATGAAAAGACAGCCACTCTTATCGTATCGTGAGTTTGTAATCTATCTGCAGGTCTAAATAACATTTAAAATTGTATTTTAAATCATTCACGGATTGACTTACATTGTAAAAATTGCTTTTTATTACGCTTTGAATATTTACTGTTGCAGACTTAGAAAAAGGAAAAGTTTAAATATAGAATAAGAAAGTAATATTTTCCTTTTTAAATTTAAGTAGGCATAAAATGTATTTTTAAAAAGATTTTTTTGTTGCAGCCAGAGAAATTAAATGTTCACAAAAATGACTCAGAAAGCTGGGACTACACAGTAGTGCAATTATGTAAGTAGAAATACATTTTTATATTTATTTTGTCGTAAACTTGTTTAACAAGGTATTTTAAATTAAATTCAAATAAAATAAAAAGCGTTAATTTTCATTTATTGATTCGCATTTTATTAAAATAAAATATTTCAGAATTTAATAGTACAGGGCAGGCCAAATTAAACTTGCACACTTTTTAAGTAACACTAATTTTTTATTTGTTGCGCCTATCGTTTTCATTTTAAAAGGGCTAATGGGTAGATGTGTTCTCTTTAGGTTTGCCAATTTTGGTCAAACAGATATAAACAGGACTGGACTTACGGGACTTTTTTAAAATACTGTTTTTTCCTCGTTGCAAAGGAAATCGGATTTAGCTACAATTAGGCTAATACGTTTATCTTGTAGACAAACTATGGAAAATAATTCAGTAAAAGCGAATCTGTTAATAATTGGAGGATTCAGGAATTATGATTATTCTTGCATTCTATGCATTTTTCTCGGTTTTAACAGAGAGAACTTTTTTTAATGTGCTCTAAAAATTAAAAATTTGAGGTTACCATGGTTCCTAAGTTGAATACTGACACAACTTAACAGGTAATTAATTAAAATTAAACGTATTAGCCTAATTGTAGATAAATCCGATTTATTTTGCAACGAAGTTACCTGCATCATTTCGGAAAAAATCCCGTAAGTCCGATCCTGACTAAATCTAATTGACCAAAATTGACAAACCTAGAGAAAACATATCTACCTAATACCCCTGTAAAAATAAAAGGATAGGCGCAACAGAAAAAAGTTATTATTAGGTAAAAAGTGTGCAAGTTTAATTTGGCTCCCACTGTAAATTTTTATTTTTATGAGCAATCTGCAATATTTATTTTTAATTGCTGTTTAATGTTTTGAATTAATAATCTATGACCTGGGGTTTATGTTTATCGAGATTTGACATCCACGAGTCATGTAAGCGCCTATATTGACATGCTGTAAGGGATAATTAATAAGGTATTTGTGTTATTATTGAAACCATAATTTAGTCCACGATATGACATGTTATCTCCATTAAAATTGACTATTTTAAGTATAAATTAGTTTTAATTGGGTAAATAATTAGCAATTACATTTACGTATTTAACTCTCATCAAAGATCTAAAAATTTTTAACATGATGCGGTATTTGTATCAATTTTTAGAACAAATAATAGTTCAATTCTAGTGTGTTTTGGTAGAATGGCCAGCACGCTCTCCAGATTTAAGTACGTGCGACTTTATTTTATAAATTAAAAATACAAAATTCCACTAAACTATCGCCAAAAATTGACAACTGATTTTATAAAAATAATGGAAAAAAATCGAATAATGATAGTATGGTTATAAAACTGTTACGTTAGCTTTAATAGATAATTTCTATACCTATAACCTATTTTGTTGCCTATCTCCTTTTAACAAATGGGCCAAAATTGCCCATGGTAATTTAAAGTCTCAGGATGTTTATACCAAAAATTTTTTGGACGCTCTTTACTAGTTAGGTAAACAAATTCGGTTAATGTGTCCATATACTACGGGCATGACGAAAATAATAAGTAAAAAAATACACCTTTTTTGATACTCTTGATATAATGAAAGCAAGTTATCGGCTCTAATGGAGCACGTTTTAGTTTATGTATTTTAAAATAAATGTTCATATTTCGCCAGTTATTATAGGTACAGTAATTGTGATGGATAAAATTGGAATATCTCAATAAATGTACTTTAAATAAATGTTAAATTCGTGCTGCAACGTCAATATATCGCTGATATTTACATTTTTAGTGGTAATTATCCACTTTGCAGCATTTAATTCGGAAACGGCTAAACATAAAATTCCTTTTAAACGACAACCAAACCATTTTCCGCCAAATTAGTGCCGAATTTAAAACGGATACTAAAATTATCGCCCGCAGGTCGCAGCAAATTCAAATAAAAATGTCTAATTTAGAATACATCAATAAATTGTTACAAATTTAGTTGTATCAGCGGACAGCGGTGCATTACTGCTTATGTAAAATGTTTATTAGTTAATTATGTTAACCGCATACGAGCTTGTTAATGAAAGTTTTTGCACAGTTGATTTTTAACTCTTAAGTTTTTAAGTTTCCGCTTCTAATTTATACACTTTATAGGTGTCCCAAATCCGACCTCCCTTGGAATATTCGTCTCATTAATGATCCCTCACTTACAGAAAGGCTTCCCTCTCTTGCCCATCGTCGGGCTGTGGGGGATCTATCGCTTTTTATAGGTACTTCCATGGCTTCTGCTCTGAAGAATTGTCCAGTATAGTTCCTCCACTCACGGTTCCCAACAGGGAAACTCGTGATTCCGCGCGTATGCATCCCTATACGGTCCAAAATGGACAGGCCCCGAACTTCCCACTTTGTTCGTTCTTTTATCCCTAGAGTTTCTATATTGTGGAACCTGCTGCCACCCGAGGTCTTTCCTTCCCCCCAAATCTTCAAGTATTTAAGTCCCGTGTCAACAAACTCTCCCTTACCTCGCTTAAGACACCCACGGTACGTTAGTATTTAGGCTTTTTAGCCTTCGTGGTTTGTCCAAAGATAAAAAAAAATAACTACTATAGTGCAATTTTTAATCATTATTTCTAAAACTAAAAAAACTTAAGCTAAAAATAAATATAAAAAAAGTTTTTCAAATTGGTTTTATTTATTTACTTGGCCTTAAACCTAATGGCATATCAGTAAAATAATAGAAAGAAACCTTACTTAAACCTTTATGAAACAATTTTGAATATTGTAATTTTAAATATCAATCAGTTTTATAAAGGCCAAATTTTAACATTAAAAAAAAATCATCAATATTTCTTTTTCTAATGACTAAGGTATCAAACAAATAAACAAAATGTAGAAAAACATTTACTTTCTTCACACCTGAAAAGTGCAATACAAGCTTTCAGTCAATTTTTTTAGAATATAGAAGGTGTACTTTTTGGCCAGTTGGTAACGATTTTTGCCATTAAAATTATTTTTAATTTTCTGACCCTCGTTAAACTATTTTTTTCTGGTTTCAAATCGTTTTTTTTCTCCGACATAGATTGTTCCCTGTCTTTTTCATGATTCAATAAAACGGCATGATTTTCCCCAAATTAGTCGATATCGCTGGCATCATCTATTTTTTAAACCAATTTTCTAATATACTTTCGTAATCCATTTCCCCAAATCTAACTTCCTTTAATAAAGATTACACCTGAGATATTTTATACACTTAAATAAACAAAAATAACACAAAAAAACAAAATGTATTAAACATTTTAAATTGTTACACTTACACTATATATGAGTCTCTAAGACTCTCCTAACATTTTAAGCGAAGATGTTAACCATGAAACTACTTACACTGCATCGCCGACCGGAAAATATTGCGTAAACTACTGCTAGGGAAAGGTACATGGAGGGTGGTAAGGATAAAACAAGCTGTATTTAAAATCGCTATGAGTCTGAGTGACTCCAGTCTAGTACTTAAGGGTTAAGTGTTACTAATCGTACAGCAAATTTCGCACGATTAGATCGCTCGTAAGATCGGTTTATAATTGGGCATACACACGGTCAGTCATGCCTTCGAGCCTACCTGAACTGTGCGATCGGGTGTATTGTATAACGAACTGAACTGACGTCGCGTTCCTATGCAAAATAATAGTATCAGTCATAAGGTCTCGCCTCACATAACCGCAACGAGCCCGCAGCCGTGCGTCTCTCTGGTGAAATGTAGGCGAATGCAGTGCAAAAAGTTTTGTATTTAATAAAATTGCAGTGATATACCTAAGTCTGTAATAATACGTTTTAAATTATACCTGATGCTAAAATAACCCTTCACAAATAAGGTAACAGAGTTTTACCCATACTACACTCAAAGTTTTGATAAAAAGGAATAGATAGATATAAGTAACAAAATCGGTTTTATTTAAACAAGAATACATAAAGCAATAGGCTCAGCTTGACAAAAATGCTTTTTATATTCTTGATGGCATAAAAGTGCTTTAAATTTTTGCAAATTAATCTTATCCATCTCTATCATTGTGAATCCAGGCCCGGTGCGGCCTTGGTGCGGATATTTGTGGCCAGACCCTTGTTCCTAGACATGCCTTACCATGTGTATGCGTAATAAGAATGTTTAAAAACAAGAGTTTTTGGCGTTTGTATGTCTTTGGTTTTTATTATTTTCGTCAGTTAGTAGCCAGACCCTTGTTCGTAGACATGCCTTAGCCTTATACCATGTGTATGCGTAATAAGAATGTTTAAAAACAAGAGTTTTTGGCGTTTGTATGTCTTTTGGTTTTTATTATTTCGTCAGTTAGTAGCCAGACCCTTGTTCGTAGACATGCCTTAGCCTTATACCATGTGTATGCGTAATAAGAATGTTTAAAAACAAGAGTTTTTGCGTTTGTATGTCTTTTGGTTTTTATTGTTTCTGATCAGTTAGTAGCCAGACCCTTGTTCGTAGACATGCCTTAGCCTTACCATGTGTATGCGTAATAAGAATGTTTAAAAACAAGAGTTTTTGGCGTTCGTATGTCTTTGTTTTTTATTGTTTCGTCAGTTAGTGGCCAGACCCTTGTTCGTAGACATGCCTTACCATGTGTATGCGTATTAAGAATGTTTAAAAACAAGAGTTTTTGGCGTTTGTATGTCTTTTGGTTTTATTATTTCGTCAGTTAGTAGCCAGACCCTTGTTCGTAGACATGCCTTAGCCTTACCATGTGTATGCGTAATAAGAATGTTTAAAAACAAGAGTTTTTGGCGTTTGTATGTCTTTTGGTTTTTATTATTTCGTCAGTTAGTAGCCAGACCCTTGTTCTGTAGACATGCCTTAGCCTTACCATGTGTATGCGTAATAAGAATGTTTAAAAACAAGAGTTTTTGGCGTTCGTATGTCTTTTGTTTTTATTGTTTCGTCAGTTAGTGGCCAGACCCTTGTTCGTAGACATGCCTTACACCATGTGTATGCGTATTAAGAATGTTTAAAAACAAGAGTTTTTGGCGTTTGTATGTCTTTTGGTTTTTATTATTTCGTCAGTTAGTAGCCAGACCCTTGTTCGTAGACATGCCTTAGCCTTACCATGTGTATGCGTATTAAGAATGTTTAAAAACAAGAGTTTTTGGCGTTTGTATGTCTTTTGGTTTTTATTATTTCGTCAGTTAGTGGCCAGACCCTTGTTCGTAGACATGCCTTAGCCTTACCATGTGTATGCGTATTAAGAATGTTTAAAAACAAGAGTTTTTGGCGTTTGTATGTCTTTTGGTTTTTATTATTTCGTCAGTTAGTAGCCAGACCCTTGTTCGTAGACATGCCTTAGCCTTTACCATGTGTATGCGTATTAAGAATGTTTAAAAACAAGAGTTTTTGGCGTTCGTATGTCTTTTGGTTTTTATTGTTTCGTCAGTTAGTAGCCAGACCCTTGTTCGTAGACATGCCTTAGCCTTACCATGTGTATGCGTAATAAGAATGTTTAAAAACAAGAGTTTTTGGCGTTTGTATGTCTTTTGGTTTTTATTATTTCGTCAGTTAGTAGCCAGACCCTTGTTCGTAGACATGCCTTAGCCTTACCATGTGTATGCGTAATAAGAATGTTTAAAAACAAGAGTTTTTGGCGTTCGTATGTCTTTTGTTTTTATTGTTTCGTCAGTTAGTGGCCAGACCCTTGTTCGTAGACATGCCTTACCCATGTGTATGCGTATTAAGAATGTTTAAAAACAAGAGTTTTTGGCGTTTGTATGTCTTTTGGTTTTTATTATTTCGTCAGTTAGTAGCCAGACCCTTGTTCGTAGACATGCCTTAGCCTTATACCATGTGTATGCGTATTAAGAATGTTTAAAAACAAGAGTTTTTGGCGTTTGTATGTCTTTTGGTTTTTATTATTTCGTCAGTTAGTAGCCAGACCCTTGTTCGTAGACATGCCTTAGCCTTATACCATGTGTATGCGTATTAAGAATGTTTAAAAACAAGAGTTTTTGGCGTTTGTATGTCTTTTGGTTTTTATTGTTTCGTCAGTTAGTGGCCAGACCCTTGTTCGTAGACATGCCTTAGCCTTACCATGTGTATGCGTAATAAGAATGTTTAAAAACAAGAGTTTTTGGCGTTTGTATGTCTTTGTGTTTTTATTGTTTCGTCAGTTAGTGGCCAGACCCTTGTTCGTAGACATGCCTTAGCCTCATACCATGTGTATGCGTATTAAGAATGTTTAAAAACAAGAGTTTTTGGCGTTTGTATGTCTTTGTTGTTTTTTATTGTTTCGTCAGTTTACTAGTCAAAATGTGTTGAAAAAATGTTTAAGGTCGTATACGTATTTTTATTATTGACATAATACCGCTAGGCAAACAAGGATGTGAGAGAAAAAATATTATGATATAAGCCAAAATCCTTAAAATTAAACAACTTCTAAATCCCTAGTATAGGAAACATCGACTATGAAAAATAAAGGTTTTCTTTCACGTTAAGAATAGAACTAAAGATGTTTATATACCAATTTTTTTAGGAAGTGCCTAAATGATGCAAAATAAATACATTATACCAGTGTTAAGGATGTGTATGGGGTTCAAACTAGATTAGCTTTTAAATAGTTGAAAATCTCCGGTTTTTACTTTTAAAATCCTTTTTTATCCTTGTCAGCAAAAATCCCCGAAAAAAATTCTCGGTCTCAAGAAACACTGAATGGTTTAAGCGAAAATAATAAACCCTTAAGAAATTTCTTAAGAACTCGCGATGGTGTATAAACTTAGTAGCTTATTGTCCATCACTCCCTCTGTTGACAGTGTGAAAAACTAAGCGAGCTTGGGTCCGTCAAGCATGTATTTAAGGAAAAATAAATATTCTTGACAAACAATTATTTTATATATTATACCAGACGCCAGAGTAATAGCATAATATACACACAAAAAACACACAGGCGAAATGAGAACCTCCTCCTTTTTAGTTCGGTTACGTTGGTTAAAATTTTTGTTTATTTAGGGAATACGAGTAATAAAAATAACCATTCAAATTCTAATATAAAAAGTAAAATTACGTAGGAAGTTGAAATACAATTTCAGTTAATGCTTTTATTTTTCCATAACATTAGACTACAAATATGCAAGCCACAAATTTTTCCTAAGTGGCAAAATGGCCCAATAAACATGCCTCTGGACCAAGCTCTCCAAAATATCGTTCATTGTTTCAAAAATATGATGCATTTTATTTTTAAAATATTTAGAGAACCACTGCCAAATTACCTTTAAAGTAATGCAGTTTATGAGAATGTTGACCGGATAATCGGTCTGTAATTTGTTTACATGGTAATAAATGTAATAAATGATAATTTGAAAGTTTAACGGCGCCTAGTTGGTTATTTACAATAAAGTAATGTTTAATTTATACGGTTGGTTGGTTAGTAGAACAAAGTGTAAAATTTTGCCCTTTAAAAAATCTATTCAAGCCGTTCTTTGACAAAAAAGTGTCTGATCCTTAATTATAATCGATTTTGACATTTTTTTTTTTTTTTTAATTTTTGATAGTCATTTCTTTAATTTGACAGATAATCATGGTGGTTTAGGACAATCCTTGCAACATTTGTATTTACAATTTTTATACATTTTTTTCCATTCTTAACCTTAATTCAAGCCTTTTTGGTTCTTATAGAGATTTAAAAAATATCGTAGAAAAACATATATTCCTAAAATGCGGACAACTCACCTGACTTAAATCGTCCTATCTAGACGTACAGTAAATAAAACATAAAATGTTATACACCTGTTTTTCGAACACTATGTGTATACTGGATGGTGCATTGTCAGACTAGCGATATTAAATCCCATGTTAATTTTGATACCTTCAAATATTGGTTCCCTATTGATTTTACAACGAAATTTTATTAAACTTTTTTGAAGACGTTAATAAAATAAGCTCACACACACAAAATTTCGTTATTTTCTACGATTTTCGGGCATATTTAAAGAATTGTATGTAAAACATTGTGGTTTGTCCGACAAAACAATTGACGCGTTTGCCCAGTCCGACACACGAAACATTTGAAGCATTGACAGACTGGGTTAAGGCCGTTTCCATATGTGGCGGTATGAATATTCGTGGTAGACTCATGGTCAAAACGCACCCGCCCACAAAGAAGCGTTTTAAAGAAGTGTTATTATCATGATGTCAATTTCATTACTGGCCCACGGACTATATTAAAAGGATTTATTTGGGTGTCTTTAAAACCCCATTCAGTTTGTTTAAAGTGATAATTATTGGAAATAGCTGCTTCAAGTAACAAAATTTCAAAGGCGGTCTCTACACATCGACCGGAAGTGTTGTGCGGTCAGAGCCGTCAGGCCAAACTACCCCAATAATCGTTACTCTTGGAAATAGTTTTGATGGAAACACGTAAGTTTGGAAGTTCAGCGTCAACTTCAATTTGGCCGATGTTGCGGCACGGGCTAAGAGTTAATCAATCAGGCACCTTTCAGCCAATTTACATGGATTAGGGACGGTTATTAGGGAAGATGTCTTAAGACGTTTTGACGCTAAGTGAGTTTATGTTTGGTAATTGGCGCAAATTTATACCGAGTTAGAACTCAAATTGAGCGCATAAACTGGGTTAAATTTAGAGTTAAAAAAAAAACTTCGCAAGGTCGAATATTTTGGAACTTTCAGTTGAAGAAAAAAGTGTCATAAAAGTGTAATTTATATGGAATTAGGAAAAGTAAACACTTTGTTGTTAATAGGAATAAGAGGCTTCTCATCAAAAAATTCGGCCCAACGCCAATAAGTTGAGGTAAACATACAATGCTTGTCTAAATTTGGGACCCCCTCCTAACTTTTGAATTGTTTGATATCGTTTAATAAAGATATGAGGACTTTAGTAAGATAACATAAACCAAATTTTGGACAAGAAATGACAGAATCTAAATGTCAAACTGTAAGTTGGGCGCCATTTAAAAAAATAATTGAAGAGGGGTCTTGTGGCACATCACTTTAAAACTCCTGACGAGTACTGAATAACCCCAGAATATAAAGTCAGTACCTTTACCTACCACAAAATGGCGGTACTTATATATTGATACCATATAAATACCTGATTATGATGGCCATATTTCCAATACTAATAACGTTAGGTATGTTTAATGTGGTATTTTCTTAAAGGTCTTTTAGATATCTTCTTAATTGTGATATAATATACGGGATCCGTCTTAAAAAAAATCTATACTTTTTGTCCTCCCCGTATATTATTACAGCTTTAAGAAAATATTACATTAAGTGTATTTATCTCCAGTAGTTTGGGAAATATGGCCATCTAAATTAGGTATTCAGGTAATTTTCAAAGTACCGCCTTTTTGTCATAGGTAAGGTATTGACTTTATATTATGGGTTTATAAATTACTCGTCAAAATCTTTAAAATGATGTACAACAAGACCCCCGTTATTATTTTTTATTTTTTTTCAAAATGGCGTCCAGCTCTCAGTTTAACATTTATATCTGTCTTTTGCTTTTAAATTTGGTTTATGTTGTCTTACTAAAGTTATCAAATTTTTATGAAAAAATACCAAATAGTTCTAAAGTTCGAAGGGAGTCCTGAATTTGGACAAGCACTGTAAATTTAAGATATTGCAACAAAAAAGATGCCAAATTACGAATCTTCCACAATCTTAAATTATTATCTATATTGTTTTGAAATATTAACCCCCGTGGGTTAAATTTTTAAAAACTTCGTGTTTTTCGCAATTATTTCCAGTAATAATTCAAGCCCTAAGAAGATTTTTAGTAAAAATATTTTGAACATTGTCAGATTTTCTTAAAGATTGAATTATTAATATGTACCTATAATAAAAAAATAATGTAATTCTTTTTCATTTGTTTATGTTGGATATCATGTCAACATCAAAATGACAATCGATATATTGTTCTTTTCGCAACGATTTTAAAATTAAAATCACAAACCAAAGCTTTGTGCCATCATTTTACCACTATATCCACAATTTAACTGATTAAATAGATTAACTGTCGTTTCCAGCAGGGAATTAATTGAAAAATTTAGTTATGACTGCTTTGACATTTTACAAACAAATTAAACTCAGCTGTTTATGTAACAGCAATCAATGCAATAATCTAATCTTGCTAATTTTTTTAACCAACCGTTGGTATAGTTAATTTATAGAACACTTGCGAGAAGGCATTTTTTAACATGTGTGTTAAAATTACTTATCCGCATCATTTTTAAAACACAATCTAAGGTATAAGCTATTTTTAAAATCCTTTTTGGTAAAAACATTTCGTTCCTTGAAAAGAAAAACTATAAGTGTGATGTAACACACGTGATTACGCGTGCGTAAAGTAATATTTTAAACCCTTTATGGCTTGCTTAAACTGAGTTCTTTATTAGTGTGTAAGGAAAGTATAAATATTACACATTACCTTTATTATCGTCTTTCTTTAAGGTGGGAATACACCTCTACACCTCTGAACTTTACCTTTTTAATTTTTTTCTAAATATTATTTAATCCGTACTAAGTGTAAAAATAAAATAACCTTATATCCGCGGACTGGTATGAAATGGACTGTCTTAAAATTGCCAATGAAAATATTAATTGGTACGACGTCTATATTTTATTTACCGGCGGTCAAGTACCAGCTATATACACATAAGTCTTCGTGGACTATTCCAAGATTAAGAAAAAAACAATAATAATAATAATAATAACACAGGTCCACAAAATAAAAAAAGGTATTTGCGGGGTATCGGACAAAAATTCTCTGACATTTTTTTGCCGCTGAACACGAATCTGTAGTGTGCCAAGGGAGTACTAGCAATTTTTTTATTTAAAGGGGGGTTATGTAGCACCTCATTTGAAAGGCTCGATAAAAGTCTATTTAACGCCATTTTATTTTTGAGAATCGGCCCAGGAGTTCCAGACTTACAAGACAATACCATTTAAACCGCATTGTTTGTATAGTACTTAAGCCAAATTTCAAATGGTTCTAAGTCTGGAACGGCTGGGCTGATTTTTCTAAAAACAAAGATCCTTTAAAATGAGGTGCTACATAAACCCCCTTCCAATACAAAAAAAAATGCTAATGCCCCCTTGGCCACCGCAATTTGTTTTTTTGCAGTTTGACCTCTAGTTTTGGACTTCAGATTCGTGCTCAGCGGCAAAAAATATGTCAAAATATTTTTGTCCGATACTTAGCACGGACCACTTTTTTATTTTGTGGACCTGTGTAATATTAAAAGACTTTCTGCCTTATTTCGGTACCGTATATAGATTTGCCATATATACCCCAGCCATGCGATGTGAATGTGATATTTTAAATAATAAAGCTTAACTCTACAAAGCCCAATATTGCTTTCATAGCTGCATTTACAAACATTTTTTGAATTGCGTTTTTTTCCAATATATAATTTAAATGAAGCTCTGTTTTTTATTTATTTATTCAGTAACAGTGTTTGCAGCTCACCGATAGTGATTTTTTTGCATAATTTATCACAAAATCGCTCCATTTTAGATAAAGTCGTATAATTTTGCTGTCATGCAACAAAATGATACACCGAATGGCCTAGTTCGGATATTCGGTTAATCGCCGTTCGAACATACATCGCGATTTACATGAAACTTCTGTCCCCACATATTATATTCCACGCGGATAATGCAGAGTCCAAATGACAATGACACTTGCCATGAATAATTTATGGTGCATATGAGCCAGAAAGAGTTTTTGCAAAAACTTGCTAAACTATACCGAAAAATAACTTTATTTCATCGATATCTATTTGCTGGGTGTAGATTAGATTAGATTAGATTAGGAGGTGGATTGCATATCCTCTAACACTGCAACCTGCTCAGGTTTATTGTGTGTCCTCCGTCCATAGGTTAGAGCACGCTATCCAAGCCGGTCTGTTTAATCAGACTCCACAAGCTTGAAACTGGCCCCTTGGTATATCTTGCCGCTTTAGGTTTTCTTCACCCAGCCTTGCAAACCGCAGACGACAAAGGGCTTCGCAGTAGCACCATACGTGTTCTGCGGTTTCTTCCTCCTCCTGGCAGAACCTACATAGGTTTTCTTCTGCCAGGCCCATAGTTTCCAGGTGTTTATTCAGTCTGCAATGACCTGTCAGTTGACCCACTATTATTCTTACTGCCTTCCGGTTATAATTCAGAAGGTCTTTTGTAAATTCTGGCGAGTAAGCCTTGATGAACACTTTCGCCTGACGCTGTCCTGGTGTTCTCCTCCACCAGTCTTGTGATTCCCTCATAATCCATGATCTAATGGATGACCTTACCTGGCATGATGGAATACCACAGTAGGGCTCAGGACCTACCATTGTCCTACCAGCCCCTCCTTTGCCAATTTATCAGCTTCTTCATTGCCTTCGTGGCCTTCGTGTCCTGGTACCCAGGCAATGGTTAGCTTGTTGGACGCACCCACCTCTTCCAGGGCAATTACGCAGTCCCGCACCAGCTTGGAGCTGATTTTGCATGAACTGAGTGCCCTGATGGCTGCCTGGCTGTCCGAATAGATTACTATGGTTTTATCCTCATAGCTCCTTCTGATGATTTCCTAGCGCATTGTTCTATGGCTACAATTTCGGCCTGGAACACAGTAGGGTGTTGTCCGAGACCCAAGTTTATTTTCGTCCTTGGTTTGTCCCCATTATACCTTCGCTCCAACTCCTTGGTCTGTTTTGGAGCCGTCTGTATACCAGATTAGGTCGGCTTTAATGGGAGGCCCTGCCACCCAGTCCTTTCTGTCTGGTATTAAAGTTTGAAAACCTTGTTTAGCCAGTAGCTTGGTACTATTTGTCTGAAGGCATCTCACACACTGAGTTGACTTCCTTGGTCCTCCTTGAATCTTCCATTGTATGGCCCTTCTCCTGTCTTATGATAGGACTCTGGCCTTGTTTGAGACGGTATTAGTACCGCTTTCACTTCACCCTGTATGTAGATGTGAAGTGGCGGTAGATTAAGCAGCGTTTTCAGTGCTGCAGTAGGGGTCGATTTCATGGGCTCCCGTAATACATAGACAAGCGAGTCTCTGTATACTTTGTAATTGCCTTATTGCCGTCTTTTGTAGCGTCTTTGCACCCCAGGCAATTGACCGTAGGTTATCATTGGTCTGACGACCATTTTGTATAACCATAGGTTCATCTTCGGACTGAGTCCCCAATTCTTTCCGCAAAGTCTTCGGCATCTACCCAGGGTAATTCTTGCCTTCTGAGTGACTTTGCTTAAGTGTGGTCCCCAAGGTTAGTTTTTGGTCAAAGATGACTCCCTAGATATTTAACCTCTTTTGAAAAGGGGATTTCCACTCCGTTGAGCCTGGAAGGTCTTAGTCCTTCAAGCGCTCTTCTTTTTGTGAAAGCGACGGTTATTGTTTTATGAGGGTTGACTGAGAGTCCCTCCTGTTTGCTGGGTGTAAGTCAGTGTCGGATCAAGCGTGAATACGTTAAGGGCAAATTCGGCGCCCGAGCGAAAGGGGCGCAAATTAAAGAAAAAATAATGTAAAACTTAAGTAATTTTTACCTAAAAACCTCTTACGATGCTTATGCGGGATGCAAGGATTCCCGTTGTGTATGTTTCCAAACAGACGGTGCCTTTTGCTTGTCAATGCAATGTAGTTGTATATTATGTGTGGAGCTGTTTTCTACTCTTCCCTGCAAAGCCTACATATTATGGGACTATTGTAAATTCCCATTTTTGCAAGTTTTTTCTCAGATTACAGTGGCCTATCAAAAGTCCGTCTACTTGCTTTAACTCAGTACGATCCATTTGGAGAACCTCTGTTGTTAATTTCTTAGAAGTATCGCCAAGTGTCTCCTTCGCACGTCTTTGGCTAGGAATACCAACGTTCTAGATGTTATCGTTTTGGCTACTTATTGTTGTTATTATCACCGGTTTAGACATTTGGAGTACTAGCTCTGAACCGTTGAAACTTCTAGATGACCCAACTTTTGCTAGTTATCTGCTTTTTTATTGCTTTATGTTCCCGAGTATCCAGGAACCCAAAGGAGTTCTATTTTGTTGTTCCTGACGATGAAAAAAATTATCATATGCTGTTCTTACTGTAAGATATTTTTTTGGATATATTTTTTTCTTTCTGAAATTTTCTTGCATGCCCTTATGTTTGAAATATTTAAACTGTTTTTAATAATTCTCGCGTAAAATTTTAACTGCTTCAAATTTTTTATCTGCGTACGCGCAGAATTCTAGAAAAATACGGCAGTTGCTTTTTTTTTGCAACAGCAGATTACAATTTATGGTGTATGGTATGGTGTATATTTCAGTGATTTTTAAAGCAGCAACCACTAAATATTTTATAACATAAAGTTTGTATTCTTGGGAATCGAAGTTTTGTGGACGAAATAAATGTCTATTGAATATTCTCAGCAGATATGGATCTCTTAAGAAGACTATCAAATTTTTACAGCTATTATAAATTATAGATTCAAGAAAAGTTATAACGCATTTTATTAAGGCATTTCAGCTCTTCATTTTGAGGAACTCGATAGTAATATCGCCATAATTTTTGTGATAAAGTTGCCTAGATATAATACGAGTATAACTAGCTGAATAAACGGGGTGAAAGTTCGGTTTTTAAATTGTAATTTTTTACTTTAAGATCCGAATAGGAAGCGATCTGTACCCATCTGTTTACCGGATAAAAACTATTTTATAATTAATTACCTAGTATTTAAACAGAGGTTTTGCTACAGGGTTTTCTAAAAAACTATGGTAAAGGTTATATTTAAATTAAATTTTTTTTTTAAATACATTTAAACTCTAGTTAATAAATAATGTATGCTTAAATAATACAGAATGTGCCAAAAAAATTTAATAATTTTTCAAAATTTTAAATGTATACAATTTTCCATGGCTTAATTTATATAACCAAAAAACAAATTTAGTAATATTTTAGTTCTGTCATGTAGAGTAAAAATAAAAATTGAATTTGCCAATACACAGGGCGTGTCAAAAACTTAAAGGGGATTTTTTAATTAAAATATATTGATTATATTATAATTTTTTAGGCAACCTTATAGCAATACCTTTAAATACTATATTTAATATAAAATAGTTTTTATCCGGTAAACAGATGGGTACAAGTCGCTTCCTATTCAAATTTTAGACTATTCAATCGTATATGAAAATAAATAATTTACTTATTTTGGTAAAAGTTCGATACAGCGGTTTTCGCTATTTTAAGAGATTTTCGAAAAATTCTTTTTCAGGGCGATTCTATAGCTCGATTATGACACAAATCTGTGTGCGCGTTTTCAAAAATCCATTTCTATAATTTATTATTAATCAAAACATACTTACGGGACGGTGGAGTGAACAGGGGTGCTGGGTGGGGACAACATATAAATCCAACGTCAAACACAAGAAAACATTAATACACACTGCACTCGGGGCACATAAAAAATGTAGATTAATTTTAAAAACTATTAAATTTTTCAAAAATTATCCCACACATGAGATTCTCGTCCGCCATTAATTAAAGAAAATTATGAAAACGACAGTCTCGATACCCACCCAGCACCCCTGTTCACTCCACCGGCACCGTCCCGTAAGTATATTTTGATTAATAATAAATTATAAAAATGGATTTTTGAAAACGCGCACACAAATTTGTGTCATAATCGACCTATAGAAACGCCCTGAAAAAGAATTTTTCGAAAATCTCTTAAAATAGCGAAAACCGCTATATCGAACTTTTACCCTTATTTTAATAAATAAAGAAGTACGAATATTTTTTTAAAGAAACCTTATTTCATAAGTTATTTAAGTCGGAAGCTTAATGTATAAAATTTCTATTTTTTTAATTTAAGCCATTATTTGTTTGTCACTGATGCTAATCTATTTTATGTTCGATTGTAAAAAAACCTTAACAGTTTCTCATTTTGCATAATGCCAAAGTTGTGAACTCTAAATTTCCAATAAAAAATTTCAGGATACTTATAGACATACTTTGCGCCTCTTTTAGAAAGGCAAATTTAATATTTTTTTATTATTAAAACTTTCAAGTTTTTCCCGAAGGCAATAATTCACACCGAGCCGAAGTCTGATCCAATCTGTCATCTAAAGTTCCCAACTTCGGAAGATGTAATTAATTGATAAACTATTAAGCAGTTTTTATTATTTTGTATTAAGTTACCTAATTAGCATAATAAAAAATGAAGTATAATTTAACAGTGATTAATTAACAGTTTTATATTTTTAAGCCAGTCCAGTTATTGCCAAACGTCACTGACATTTTTGGGAAGAAAAATCTAAGAATTTAATCATTACATTTTTTTCCATTAATCACTACCCTGCTACACACTTCGTAGTTTTAAAATTAAATTATTAAGTTGGTTCTAATTTATGCAGGGCCATTAATTTTTTAGGTCAAGTCACTTTCTTAGATCGTGTAAAGAACTCTAACTCGCATTTGAGTTACTATAAAGCCATGTACACACTTGGATACCATCAGGGCAACATTGTCGTAGCGCTGTATCTTGACCAAAAATTTTTTCAGCAACAAAGTTGGCCAACATTTACAGATACAAGTGTTTCGCGTCCATACTAGTTTTAGCAAAGTGGAAATCGCTGCTAACATTTGTACCGCGTAATTGGTTATAAAATAAAAGAAAATAAAAACAAGATGGTTGGTGGCAGAGAGAATTTTGACGGGAAGCAGAAGAAAAGGTTTACAGCAATGCGTGGAAAAGAAGACTTGTCTAACTGCGTGGCAGAATACCAGCAGCTTAAGATATAATAATTAATTCCAACATGTAAACAGGGTGACAGACCGCACAGTGCGACAAAAATTCCAAAATTACTATTTTTATTACATCTTCAATGTATAATATGTGTAAAAATGTGTTAAATGAAAAGTATTATTACAGTATTGCTTTCCGTATTAGCAAAGCATAGTACCCTACTTCAAGTATTACTAACAGAACTATTTTGTGCAATGATACGATCTTTGTCCCGAAGTCCCTATCTCTTAACGCACTGTGAATTGGTCCCGCTTTGTTTTGTTTCATTTGCCAATATACCTTTTCACTTAGCTCAATCGTAAATGTAACACACGCCTGAATGCTTCATAATCAGTATCTGCCAAAAGCTCGTACAAATCTGCCGATGTTTTCCATATTAAATGGGAAACAGGCGATTCACCGATTCCTCCTTTGATAAAAACGATGTTACCGCGGCGTTAAGCTGCAAGTCGACAGACCGATGTGCAACATTCAAGATACAGTCGGCCAACAAATGCTTTCGCCGATTGTATCCAAGTCTGTACGTGGCTTAACATTTTTGTTTTTAACTGCTTGTCGCCTTTACCCCACTACGCTAAAGTGGCAGCTTGCATGTTGAACTGTGCGTAGCTGGCCAGCTTCACGCCTGCAGCTCGCACTTGCGTAACTAGGGCGAAGAGATTTGACCTACTGTTAACTGGGTACACATGCCACTAGCTGTACACTGTAAGGTCAGCAACTTGTATTGTGTAACCAGGCTTTTAGTCGTACACTGTTGCATAACGTTCGGCGTTAAAAATGACAAAATGATACTAACTAGTACAGGGTGTTTCAGAATTATGGATCAAACTTCAAAGGTTTGATCCTTTATTTGATATTTTATAAAAACAATCAGAAACATATGTGTCTAGGAATGTCCTTCACTGAGAGATATATCATTGATCTTAAGAAAAAAATTATTATTTTTTTCTAAATATTTCTCATATCGTTAGGTCAATTTGGAAAAAGTTTGGAACTTTTTTATTTAAAGTAATGGGGTGCTTATTTAGCCCTAACCAGATTGTTTCATGTCTCAGTGGCACCGTAACTTATATTATTAAGATAAAGAGTACCCCACTGACTTTTTTTTATGTTTTTATATTTTTTCTGTATCTACTTTTGTTTTTGAGAAAAATATTAAAGTTACTTTAATTTCCTCTAAAAAGCAATTTATAGACAAATATGATATAAAAAGCAAAAATTAAAATAAAACAATTATTTGCCTTAAAAATAAATTAGCAGTCGTATTTTATCTGTGCACTATCATTATTCCTATTTACTAAGATCTGAAATTCTTATATTTGTTAATTTTAGATTTTATTTTATGCTGTTTAGGAATATTTTTTAGAATGACTTAAGGGCGGCTTTATTTTTTTAAATCTAAAAATAAGCTAAATACAAAAAAATACAACAGATTAAAAAGTTGTACTATTAATTGCTTAATTATAAAAATATAAAAACGTCAAAAAAGTCAATGGCGCACTTTTTTTTCTCAATAATATAAGTTGCGGTGCCCACTGAGACGCCACTGGACCCAATAATAACAATCTGGTTAGGGCTAAATAAGCGCCTTATTACTTTAAATAAATGTACCACATCTTATCCAAATCGGCCTATGCATATTAAAAATATTTAGAAAAAAACTGATTTTTTTTTATTAAATTTATAACGCCCTGAATCTCAGTAAGGAAGCAACTCCGGACATATGTTTATAGGAACTTTTTTCATACAATGATATGAGGAATCACACCTTGAAGTTTAATTCCATTGTTCTTAAAACACCCTGTACATAAAAGTGCTATAAATTAGTGTACTAATGCTTCCTTTGTCAATAAACTTCGGCACTTTTAACACAACTTACCTTTTAACACTATCATTTGCCCTAATAGTAATCTTTTTTAAACATAAAAGTTTTTAACTTCGCGTGCTTTAATCCAATAAAACTTTTTAAAGCTTTTTAGCTTTTAAAGGTGCGAGTACTCTTGGCTTTTGATGTCTGGTCGAACGTGTCTTTTCTGACTAATTATAAAACTTTCATAAATAAAATGTAAACGTAACCTTTTAAATATCTTTAATGCATAATATACTATGTACTGCTTATATCTCCATCTCCCTATCCCAATGCGTTCATCTTTTCATGCGGCTCTTCTTCCTTTGATATTTCTTTTAAATTAAATTTAAACGCCCTGTATCTCAGTAAGGAAGCAACTCGGACATATGTTTATAGGAACTTTTTTTCATACACTAATATGTGGAATCACACCTTGAAGTTTAATCCCATAGTTTTAAAACACCCTGTATAAAAAAGTGCTATAAATTAGTGTACTAATGCTTCCTTTGTCAATAAACGTCGTACTTTTTTAACACACTTACCTTTTAACACTATCATTTGCCCTGAAAGTATCTTTTTTAAAAACATAAAAGTTTTTAACCTTGCGTGCTTTAATCCATTAAAACTTTTTAAAGCTTTTTAGCTTTTAAAGGTGCAAGTACTCTTGGCTTTTGATGTCTGGTCGAACGTGTCTTTTTGACTAATTATAAAACTTTGATAAATAAAATGTAAACGTAACCTTTTTGAATATCTTTAATGCATAATAAACTATGTATGTAATGCTCATATCTGTATTTCCCTATTTCTAATGCGTTCATCTTTCCATGCGGTTCTTGTTCCTTTGAAAATTTTCTTTTTATAAATTAAATATGGACTCGTCAGCATACTAGGTTGGTTAAAAGAACTGCAACTCCTAAATATCTTTAAATCTGCCAAAGCTACATTTATCAAATTTGGTATCTGGAAGGTATCGGAAATTCAAGAATTAATATGAAACTTGGAACAATTTTAAAAAATCTACTTTGGTTCTTAATAACCCAAACAACTCTGTAACCTGTCTTTGGTGGTCAAGGAAACATGTGGTTTTCCTTTTTGGACATAACCATCTCAGGCTAACAGCCTAAATGCAAACATACTGTAGCTGGGTGTCCTAAGCGAAAGTAAGAGGAAGTTTGTATGACCCGGGACTCAAATACTCGAAGCATCTCGGGGAAGCAATAGGTTCTTGGGCAGCAGGTTCCACAATCTAGAAACTCTAAGGATAAAAACGAACAACGTTGGAAGTATTTCGAGCCTGTCCAGTTGGACCGTATAGGGATGCATACGCGCTGAACCACGAGTTTCTCTGTTGGGAACCATGAGTGGAGGAACTATACTGGACAATTCTTCAGAGCAGAAGCCATGGAAAAGCGATAATCCCCACAGCCCGACGATGGGCAAGAGAGGGAAGCCTTTGTTGTAAGTGAAAAGGATCATTAATGCAGACGAATAGCTCTTCTTTGAACAGAATCAAGAATGCTTAGGGATGGTCCTTAAAAACCAAAACAAGAAAATTTGCTGGGAGTGGGGAAAAATAATAAAACAATATTTAGCTTATGCAATGAAAGAGTTTTTTCAAAAACCGCCAATGTCAAGTTTTAAATATTGTCAGGAAATTAAAAAAAACTCTATTAAACCTATACTCTTAATATTTTTTTGTAATATGTTCGTAAATATAGCTGTATTTTTGCTCATTTACAGATATATTTAAGAGTTCTATAAGCAGTAGTTTTTTTTGTAAATTAGAAAAAAAACTTGACATTGGCACCATGTTAGAAATGATATTGGTTGTTTTTGCAAAAACCCTTCAATTCTGCTGTCGTTATTTAGAAATGTTTTGCCATTGATGGTAGTTGTACAGTAAGTTGCTGTGCGTTGTATGTAATGTGTTTGTTTCACACCGTGGTCAATTTTAATACCAGAAATACTTAATTATGCGAGTCCAAATATGCAATTCATGTTTTTTTTATTCTTGACAAAGTGGTGAAGAAGCTGTTTTGTTCAGTTTCTATATTGAGTATAAATTTGGTTGAAAAAAGTTTAAAAGAAAAACCTTGTGGGCACATTAAATTCATACCCATCCACGCCAAAAAAGCTCGGACTCCCCTTTTGATCTTCCAAAATTCCCACTGTTTATTTTTTTACTTCAATAGTGTCTATGCTATAAAACCGAGTGCTTAACTGGGATTTTCATTCTTCTTCAAATATTTAGGTCCCGTGTTAAGAAACGACCTTTTACACTTACACTACGTTAATACTTAGCCTTTAAAAGAGTTATTGATAAGGCTGCTAAAAAACTGTTTTAAACATTGTTAAAAATATCCTTCTATATATCATATTTATTAAATTTCAATCAAAAGAAAGAGATATACTTAAAATTGCTTTTAATATTGGCAGAAATCGATGCGCCCATTTCATATACTAATTTAAAATTCTAAGTTTGTCTACTTATCAAGCTGTGTAACTTTTATGAATAAAATTATTTTAATATAAAACTTGATAAAGGGCAGACATTGCAGCTAGAGAAAATATTACACGTCGCTGACACAAAGAGATATTACATAATACCCACGAAAATTTCAGGTTTCTGTGAAAGTCAGTGAAGTACCACGGCTAGTCTTTTATTAAATTGTTGTATTTTTCAGTAAAGTTTTAAAATATGATAATATACATATACAGAAAAAATCTAATTACAACCTAAAAACTAAATATCTCAGCCTGTTTGCTAGGTTTAGCATGGTATACCCATGTTTTTGGGGCGCTAATCACGAATCTGAAAGAATTTTAAGTCGGCAACGTTACGTTTTATTAATATTAATTATCAAACTGGGGTAGAAAACTAACCTAAATTAACTATATTTCGCCTTCTTTTTGCACGCAACTTTTGAGTTTTCCTCCTAATTGGAAGTCAATATTTCTTAAAAATCCATTTTCTATTTTTTACTCTTTTTTAAAATAAATTGTAAAGTTTCTACTGCGATTGAAAGTTTAGCTTAGGGAATATGGTGAAAATAAAGTAAATATTTCATTTTTAAGTTTGATAATGGATATCTCGCAAACGAAACGTTGCTGACTAACTAACCAGAACTAACCAGTTTCGTAATCCAGCGCCCCTAGAAAAACCCTATGCCAAAAATCATCAAAATCGGCGTAGTGTCCGATAAGTAAACAATTACCGATAACCCTGTATAGATCTAAATAGGTTTAAGCCGAAATAGACTTGCACGCTTTTTAACTAGTCATAGCTTTTTATCGGTTGTATCTATCTTGTTAACTTTTAAAGGGCTATTAAGTAGATGTGGTCTTTCTAGGTTCGCCAATTTTGGTTAGACATATTTAGACAGGACTGGACTTACGAGACTGCAAAAGAAATTTGATTTATTTACAATTGAGCTAATACGTTTTTCTTGTCGACAAATTATAGGAAATGGTTCAGTAGAAGCAAATCTGTCAACAATTTCAGAATTGAGAAATTACGATTGGTAAATGGCATGCATTTTTCTCGGTTTTACTAGGGAACTTTTTTTAGTTTGCTTTGAAAACCAAAAATGTAGGGTAACCAGGGTTACTGAGATGGATTCTGTCAAAAGTATAAAAGTAAAGTACATTTTTGAAACGTATAAGCTTAATAATTATAAATATATCCGATTTTTTTTTGCAACGAGCATTTTGGAAAAAGTTTCGTAAGTCCAGTCCTCATTAAATCTATTTGACCAAAATTGGCAAACATGGAGGAAACACATCAACCCATTAGCCCTTAAAAATAAAAAAGAAAGGCGGCACTAATAAAAAGTTATTATTAGTTGTAAGTTTAATTTGGCCCACGCTGTATAGTGTTTTAAACCCTTTTTTATTATCCTCCGCCTCTGTTTATTAAACATATACAAATTTTATCATTCCTACGAGCAGTAGTAGTGTAGTCTGCATTCAACATTCATTATGCAAATTCAAAATTTGCGCTTACACTGCTGTGTTGCTATTTTACATACGCGTGTGAGCACACGAAAATGTTTTTATTGCAATATCGTGCAGTTTTTCAAGTTCTTTTCTGCGGAATTTAAAGCCAGACCTTATTAAGGGGTTATATCCCCTTGGAAGACCGAAAAAAGCCCATTTTTTTTTCTAAAAATCCCTTTTGATTTATTTTAAAAATTTTGTATACTTTTGACAATACTTTATCATATTTAGTTTGTTGGAAAAGTTATTTTGAAAGCCTTTGTAGCCGGGGTCCAGCAGCTCCTCTAAAAAAGGCGGTTTGCGGTGACCACTATATCTGTGAACTGGATTATTTAAAATAAAAATATCTTACATATCTAGTTTTAGAAATGTATAATCTATGAATTAGTTAAAGGAATAAGCAAAATACATTTTTTTAAATAAAATGGCGGTTTCTCGAACACAAAAATCGATTTACGGACCCAAATTGGGGCCCTGAAAAATTTATTAGAAAACAAATATTTATCGCAAAAAAAAAAGCTATCGATTAATTGCTAAAGAATATATCTAAAAAGCTTGTTTTCAAATTTGAGAGCAATCGGTAAAGTAGTTTTTAAGAAATTGTGGTCACCGTCTTCGAAATCATTTTTTGAGAAAATTAAGAAACCTATATTTATACACCATTTCAGAAATATGCGTATCTCTCCGAAACTGACGGATTAATTTCAAATTTTTAGAGAATACACTTTAATACACGTGCATTCGAAATATTCTTGAAGAAAAAATTGATTTTTTTAAATTGCTAGTGGCTATAACTCCTTAAGTGTCATTAAACATGAATGGCATGAGGAAGTATTTATTAGAAAATGATTTTCGTTTTTGCAGAGTTTCATTAATGATGTTGAATATCAGGTTTTGCTGCAATTATATTAAAAATAAAACAAACTTAGTCATTTAACTGTTATCTTTATGTATATCCTATGCAGTCTGTTGCACTTTTAATTATCATTTTTTAGTGAAATGTTAAGGTTAAAATAATTGACCATGTAATATAAATGGTATGAGGAAATATTTTATTAAAAAAATTATATTCCTTGTTTGTAGCATTTTATTAATATTCTGAATATACCTGTGGGTTTTCGTGTCGATCTAAAGTGTTTTTATTTGTGGTATTCTAGACTAGAGTTACGACCTATTAAACATGAAAGTCATATGGAAATATATGTTAAAAATTGGTTTTTGCTGCCTTTTATTACTTGTTTAACAAAGTTTGATAAAGTCACAATATAAATATTATTTTTTCTTTCTATATACAGGGTGTCTCTAAAAGGTGTGGAAAAAATATACCACAGATTCATGAGGCTTAAATATGACGATATAACCCAACATACCTTAGTCCAAAAGTGGATGATTTCGGAGATACAGGGTATCAAACATTTATTCTGGTTTTAGTTTTTTATAAATAATTTTGTCAATAATGGGCCTTTTGTCATAATATTTGGCTAAAGGGGGTTTTGGGAGGTGAGAAATACGAATCTGCTATCAATTTTATTGTAAACACCGGAGGGCGCTACCTGCAGTTTCTTGAAAATACGAAATAACTTTTTAAGCCACTCTGTTTGTAACATTTAGATACAAATTCTTATTCTTCGATATATTTTACATAAAAAGGTATACGTGGTAAAAGTTGATTTAGTGCAGCCGTTTTTGAAATATTCGTATTTAAAAAATTACGTTTCTGTTTGGCCAGGTCTAAGCTATACAGGATGTTTTAAAATAAGATGGTAATCTTTAAGAGTATAAATCCTTAGGTGATTTTAAAAAGAAAAGTTTGAATAAACCTTTGTCCTAAATGTCTTAACTTTTGAGATACAGAGTGGTAAAAAGCATATTTTTTAATAATCTCACACTTCATACTCTTCTTCTTAAACTCACCCAAGGATTCATACTCCTAAAGATAAGTATCTTATTCTAAAACACCTTGTATTTCTTAGACTTGACTAAACAGAAAGTGATTTTTTTAAATACGGATATTTCAAAACGACTGCTTAAATCAACTTTTATCACGTATACCTTTTATATGTGAAATATTTTAAAGAATAAGTGATTTGTATCCAAAATTACATACATAGTGCCTCAAAAAGTTATTTCGTTTTTAATTTTGCAAGATGTAGCGCCCTCTAGAGTTTACAACAAAATTGATAGCAGATTCGTATATTCTCACCTTTAAAAGCTGAAATATTGATACATCAATTATCGACAAAATTATTATTTTTAAAAACTAAATCCAGAAGCAATGTTTGACAACCTGTATCCCCGAAATCGTTCCCTTTTGGACTAAGTCAGGTTGGGTTATATGGTCATATTTTTTAGCTTCAGGAATCTGTGGTAGAATCTGACAAACCTTCGTGCCAAGTTAAAAAAAAAAATCTACATTTAAATGTAATTGCAAAATTGCCAAATTTTCGGTTCAGGTTTAACCAAACAGAAAGCAGCCACGAGCAAACAATTTGTTAAGGTTATAATTGAAATGGACAGAATGGGGTTGGTGGGGAAATAAACTGAAAACATTGCAGATACTGCTCTAAAACTGTTTCCCGCGTAAGGCCACTTAAATATGCATAGTTTTTCGTCGATTGAATAATACATAATTTTTTTCAAATACTGACTGTCACTGACCTATTGACACTTTTCTTCATGCCAGTGACAATATTCAATTTACATGTGCCTGTTTTGTTTTATCTGAACCGAAAATTTGGTAATTTTGCAATTACGTGTAATTAAATAATTCCAGATTAGGTCGGCAAATCTCGAATCACGAATACTAGTGTCACGTTCGACATTGATAGATTCTCGCATGAAAAACCAGTTAAAACCAGTTTTTGAGCGACATTTCATTGTTCACGCATTCGACATTGTGAAGTGAGATTCGAGAATAGACCCGCTGCTCATTAAAATTTTTCGAGACTTGGCACGATGGTTTGTCATATTGTTTTCTTCGAAAAGTTATCTTACATTTTTTTTTAAAATTAACAAGGAAGCCAATAATTAACCCCCTTAAAATTTACATGTGATTTCCATACGTACCGCTCGGCGACGCACCACCCGGTATATGATCTATGTTTTTCTTATTATGAGTGTTAATTGACCATTGGGAAATTTACAAAAAAAAATTCATTCCTAACGCACCTTCTTGGTCGATATCCGGTCCCTAACTTGTAACTAAAGTACTAGGTTTACACCATTTCTTAGCCTCTTTTTTTTGGTCTTGTTTTCATAACGATAGGCCAAATCTTATCCATATAATAAAAAAACCAACAACACACACATTTTATCCTTTCAAAAGCTATAAATGTTGCTTTGTATACAGATTTGCTAACTGGAAACCCTAGATTTTAGCTTTTATAAAAGCATGAGAATAAAAGCATTTTTATTGTTTGTTGGAAACAGGGATAAAAATTGCCAAATAGTCGGGAGATTTCCCACCTATTATTAAACGCCACGGCTTTTAGTACAAGGTGTGTTCTTTCTTTTGTGCCACTCGCCTCAGCAGTCTAATTTTTCTACTTCTGATGGCGGAGAAAGCGAGTGAAGCGTATGCCATCGTCTTACCCGTTTAAACTAATTTCGCTCGGACCAGTTAAATTAAAGTAGATGATACATGAGAATGAAGCAATGTTATAGTGCCTGGACCAGTAATGAGGACTATTATGCTTTTTTTCTACTTAGATATTTCTGATTTATATCTCTTCTTTACAGAGAAATTTTTATCCCAAATCAAGTTTAGCTAACCTATATACTTAAAAATTTGAAGATCTACATGAAGTTTACACGTCTCTGAATTGAGCTCACAAAAGTTCTCGAACAATCAGTAAGAACATTCAAACTAATTGATCCTTTAAGACACCCAAAAGTACAATAGGAAAGTAATGCCAAAGCAATTTTTATTAATAATGACATCACTGTTTCCCACATCTGCCCAGAATTATGTTGGTTACTGTATAATTACTTTCATAATATTCTCTATCAGAGAGTCATAATTTTAACAAAATAATTTCGTGCAACGTTTGACACGTGATACTTATTTGATAGATGGTGGATAGGGATAGTTCGAGCCGTTCTGCTGGAAAATTGGAAATCGACCGACACTGATGCGGGAAAACAATCCCGCTAAATAGGGAGATATTTTTCTGCACCGTCGAGCTTTGGTTTTCATTTGCGTCGGATCCTCGTATGTAAATGCAATTTTGCATCACAGGCTGGGAAAACGGTGTGTGTGTGGATTGATGTAAATCGGCATCATTTTTGCACCGGCTTTCGCGGATACAAAATTTCCATAGTAAAAAGTAGGAAATCCGATTATCGGATGTCTGGATCTCGATGATAAAAGCAAATTATCGACAAAAAAATGTGTTGGTTTTTAAAATGTTCTGATTTAGGTTTTACTTCAGTTTCAGTGTTTTAAAAATGTTTACGACTTTAATATTTATACATACCAGGTGTTTGCGACGCCAAGAGGAACGTGAGAAATTCACATGTAAATGTTTAAGGGCGTTGATTATTGGCGCTTTAATACATTTTACAGAAAAAAATGTTAGATAACTTTTTAAAGAGACCAATATGATATTCACCTTGTGCCAAGTTTCAAAAAAATTTTAATAAGCTAATCTTAAATTATTTAAATGAATGTAATTGCAAAATTACCGAATTTTCAGTTCCAGGTAAAACCAAACACAGGAACCTGTAAAATGAATGTTGTCACTGACGTGAGGAAAAGTGTCAATAAAGCAGTGACAGTCAGTATTTAAAAGAATATTATGATTAGTGCTTAAATGTGCAATAAAAAAGGGTTAAAACCAGTAAGTCATTTTTATTCAAGTTTCATTACTTTTTTTTTAATGTAGCTAAACAATGCCACAAAATTTGTATATTTTTTGTTGGTTAATAATAATACCAATGCTATTACTAATACTAAAATTAAATTCGGATTCATAAAATCGGCCCCACTCTTAAAAGATAACTTTGTCTTTGCAGCCGCTGATTTCGGCTAGTAAAATTTGCATCTTGCAAGTGAACCAGTCGAATTTTTCGGTACGATCAAGTACTGCTAAGCTATTTAACTTAACTGGCTTGCTGTTAGATAAACGATATAGTATTTTATAAGTCCGATAGGTGACTTATTACAGTACGAGATGTTTACGGACTAGGCGACGCAGGGGACGAGTCTAGAATATAAACGAGTACTGTAATAACACCTAACGGACGTATATCGTATGATATTTTATTTCATACTGTTCTTATGAAAATTAATGAATAA